>BGPR01007392.1:15763-32981 GCA_013235015.1 Araneus ventricosus | reverse complement strand
GCGATGATTTCAACGAATATAAGTGGTGCAAACACGCATCCCTGCACAGAGAAGCATTAAAACTTATGGCATTTCCACGATTACATCGAGTCATCCACCATTGTCTTTTATTTCATGCTTTTCTTCAAAGATGGTGTTACGAACTCCCCCACAAAAGTAAGGGAGGTCAGTCCGTTGAACCTTGTGAGGGCCTGTTGGGATGGGGGAGGACCCTCCTTCGACCTTTAACCTTTTCTTGCAAGTCAGTTGCTTGCTGTGAGCGAGAAAGGTTAGTTCTATCAGCGATGCTCCCACTGTGAGGTGTCACGCAATTTTCAGGACACATGCTTGTGGAGCTCGAGAACACAAGTGCACTCGGTTGAATGCCGAAGAGAGGCACAATATAGTAACATGAATACTTAGGAACGTTTGATGTACCATTATCTGCTGCTAGTATGTATACAACATGATCTCCTGGTCGACAAGGAAATAAAGATGTTGAAAATACTAGATGTCATCATTTGGAACGTAGATAAACACTTTATCAATTATTACATTTTAAAGTCAAAATAAGTTAAGAATTCTCTTGATAATCTTGTGCGAAATAGAGACTTTTCCACAGATGGATGCAATTCACAATACACAACCGCTTTCTGAACTTGCCTGATTTTCACATTTTGTTTGTTCCTTTCTCCTATTTCTGATTGCCTTTCCTAATCACTTCTCTTCAAATTGGATTTTAAATTGTGCATGGAATCAGTTTCCGAGAGTAGAAGTTTTAATGTCTCAGATTTAAACAATGCGAAGAAACGCGGCAGAAGCAAAATCACTTCCATATTTTCGTTCTGAATACTTATTACTTTCTCTAAAGAATATTATTGAGAATGCTTTCTCTCTATTGAATATCCGTAAAGGAATTGCAGTCTTTTGAATTAGAGATGAAAGAAAAAAATACATCGAGAAACTGTTTCGCCGGTGAACTGTAACAATGATTAAATTCTATTATAATTCAAAGGAGAAAATTCATCAGATATATTGTTCTTCTTCAGCATGAAAGAGCTAAAACAAATTTCATCCAGCGATTGTTGCAAAATAACCAGTTTATCTTTCCAGTTTTTCTCCAGTTGATAAGGTTTTAAGCATTCGGTTTTAGAGAAAGCCTAAGGACGAACGGATGCATAATTTGTGTTGGGATTGGAGGATTTTGGAGCAATTATGATACTTAGTGCATGGTTTGAGAAGTAGTTTAATTGGAAAAAACTCTTTTTTAATTGAAATTTGATTGAAACCCTTTCCTTTTAATACAATACCCTATTACTCAACTTGACCTGCTTCATGCTTATAAAAATAGAATTTTGTAGTTACTTACTTCCTGATATGTTATAATTCTTAAATTTTGTACACCTGCGTGATCTCGACGACATTAAAAACTATCTTAATATTTCTGTATTTAGTTATCTATCATTATATTAATTTTTATGAAATTTTGATTCCACACAAGTGGTCCATCTGGTGATGAATTTCAGAACAATTTATTACAAGATTCTAATTTTTTTTAAATAATGAATCGCGAAATATATTATTACTAAAGTCTTTCTGCGGGTGTATAGTGTAAACAGTCCAACACGCAGGATAATGGAGAATGAGGGTTTATTCACAAATGTGAAGAAAAACACGTAGCACAGGTAACAGGAAACAATAGATATTGCACAGATTAGCAACGTAAACAGACAACAATTCATAGGTAATAACAGTTCAGCACTTTGAGATTTAGCAACACAAACACTCCTCAAATCACTAATAACGACAATAACAGAACTTTCAATAGCGTTCAGCTCACCGGCTTCTAGCTCGCACTGCAGACGAAACTCCCAAGTCGTTCTAGTGGATCAACACACCTTCTCTGATCCAAAAGCGGTCCTTATATACTCTCTCCGACAGGCCGTGACGTCATATGGAGTTTTCTCGTATATTCAAGCGTATTTCCTTTCCTAATAGAGATATCGAAAACAAGGTCGCGATTATAAACGTTTTTTTTTTTTTTTAAATCCAAAAACCGGGTAAAAAACCGGATCGAAAGATAGTCGCGATTTTAGGTTCGATTTAAATAAAATTTACCAAGATGTGAAGCTTTGAATTTAATCATTTTAGGCCAATCAACGACAACCGCTTCGTCGAGGCGTCTGTTGGCGGATTACTCAAAAGGTCTTTATGAACAGATAAATATTGTCCAAAGGATTGATTTTCTGTGAAAACAATATTAATGCAAAAATTTGTTCACAAACAGTGTACGTTTTTTTATTTAAAAAAGCGGGAACGGGTTATTTTGAGCGGTTATAACCGTCAGGTTAAACCGGAAGTGAAAAAAACTGTTATTTTCGCAATAACCACCATCCCTTAAAGCCGAGATCCTACTACTAGGCCTCCGCGGCCCTCATTGAAAGATGACATCTGACAATAAGTGTCTGCAAAACCGTAAGAAATGTTGATTAATGCTGTGAAAGGTGTTGTGCCTTGTTTGATAGATGTGCTGCTTAATGGCACTGAGTTGTAAGCATACATGTAACTTGTAAGTGACCTGTTAGTTGTAAGCTATTTGTTAATCAAATAAAGAACTATTCAAACATTGCTTTTGGTATAAAATGTCCTTCTTCTTTCCCATCCATTTGATGAAAATCTCATCCTTTTTCTTTATAAATTTTCGAATTATTAATTTTCAATTAATTTGACTTCCTTCCGGATCATCGGGTGTCCTTTACGTTCTTATATGGATCTACTTAACAATAAATACCCCTAATTAATATATTGACATCTAATTAATAGGTTAAATGTATTCCTAGGTGAAAGGGTTAATTAACTCCAGAAAATTGTCTATACATGAATAATAATTAGCCTGACCACTCAAAACTTGCTTCTTCATTACAACTAAAGCAAACACCTTCATTATCGTTGAACAGTCAGAGTTACGGACTCATCCATTTATTTTAATGCGCACTGAAGTCCACTCAGTGTCAACTCTCTTCTCATTACGAGCTTAAATGTATTCGTAGGTGAAAGGGTTAATTAACTCCAGCACAATGTCTTTACACGATAATAATTTGTCTGACCATTCAAAACTGGCTTCTTCATTAGAGCTAGAGCAAACAGCTTCGTTCTCGTTTCACAGTCAGACTTATGGACTCATCCATTTATTTTAATGCGCACTGAAGTCCATTCAGTGCCAGCTCTCCGTTCATTACAAGCTTCTAATGGGCCGGCGTAGATCACATTCAAATTGCCCGATCGGAACTGCCGCATTTCTCCTGGAAAATGTGAAGCTCTCTGCTTGGGGGTGGTTGCCCAATCCGATCGATAGCTTATTTAGAAAAGAAAAATGGGCTGATTTCAATTAGTTTCTTCTTATTCTCTAAACCTCCTGCAGGCGCGCGTGTGCTGAAGATGCTTATCTTGTACATCGTATTACATATTTATATCGTTTTTTATAAATTTGAGTGTAATTTTTATTTATATAATCTTTGTTTCGTATAAAGCTAATAAATACAGATACCGTAAATCAGTGGTTCCCAACCTGTGGTACGCGTACCCTGGGGTACGCGAAAGACCTATTGGGCTACGCGAAATCAAAGTTAGTAATGGCGGAAACAAGAAAAAGTAATTTAAGGTATCCGACTGGTTTAAAATCGTCGTTTCTGATGAAATTATCAAAAAAAAAACTTTTTATTACTTAATTTTGTAGCCTGTTTAACCAGCTTCCTAAAACTGTCTCACTTTTTACTCTACGTGAATTACAAATGGAGTTACAGCTGTATTTATTACCGAACTGTAAGCATTATTTTATGTTGCATGAAAACTTTAAATGCGTTTTCGGAGAAATGATACTTTTGAGGAAAGCTGTCGACCGTAACAATGATTTCTCAAAAAGTTATTCAAGTATTGATATGAAATTTTCTGAGATTGTTTTCTGTAATATGCTTGATGTTTTCCTCTAAAAACTAAGGTCAATTTTAAAATCAAGTATTATTTTATGTGCTTAAATATAAACGAAAAGAATTTTTTTATGAAAAATTACCAGTTTAGTGACTATGTTCAGCTATACCTCAAAACTATTTCGAAGTACGAGAAATATTTTAGAGCATAACACAGATGACTGTCCTAAAAATGTACTCCTACAAGGATTTATGTATATTTAGAATATGATTTTGTCTATGGCTGTTAGCGTAAGGAAAATAGTTTAGTCATTTTTCTTCAAATTTCTCAGTTTTTTAAAAAATATAATTATTTTGAAAGCCTAATTTTACAATATTTTCATAGTTTTAAAACATATGCAGTTGAAAAATAACATTAAAATATATATATATAAGTTATTTTTCAAAAAAATGTCTCCGAAC
Organism: Araneus ventricosus; assembly: GCA_013235015.1. Taxonomy (NCBI): domain Eukaryota; kingdom Metazoa; phylum Arthropoda; class Arachnida; order Araneae; family Araneidae; genus Araneus; species Araneus ventricosus. Next base: position 28,614 of record BGPR01007392.1, on the reverse strand, counting down.
ACAGTCGGATACCTTAAAAGTTAGAGAATTTTGTTCATCCAAGTGAATACTTGCTATTTAATAACTATACCACTTTAAAAGTTGATTAGTACAGAGTGTAATTTTTAACCATCGTTATAAGTTAATGCGAAACTATTAAAATACTGATTGCATTTGTTTCGGCGTTGAACTAATACAATAAGTGTAATAAATTGTAACATAAAAAAAGTCCAGCAAATGTTGTAAATTTCGAGTCATTGGACTCTTAAGTTAGAATAAGTCCTTAGCATTATTGATAGAAACTTCTTTGCATAGACGGATACTTGTTGTTGTTGTTGTTGGTGGTGGTGGTGGTAGTGATGGGGTATGACAGTAGGGGGTACACGGAAATATAAAGATTATTCAAGGGGTAAGCGAGGGGATAAAGGTTGGGAACCCCTGCCGTAAATGAAAGTTGCGTTTATTTTTGTAAAACAACAGCATATAAATATATAATCCGATGCCCGATATAAATATCTACTTCATAGGGACAACTGCTGGTCTGCTCTCTACTGAATGTACTATGTGTTTTTTACTATAAATTTAATAAAAATACTTATTAAAACACACTTTTATTAAGGTACAAAATATAATTTCTTTTTTAATTGTTTTCTACTTTTAATTCTTTAATTTATTATTCATTATTTTAATTATGGTATTTTGAAATCAATTTCTATTTTCAAATTCGCAATTAGGTTACGCTACTGGTAATGAATAAAAATTAAATTAAAGTTAATCGATTAACTGATAATTAAATTCTGGAAACAAACTAAAAATGGTGCAATATCATCAACAACTCACAAGTGGGAAGAATTTTAGAACTCTAATATATCAAAAAGAGGATGAAAGATTGATTTAAAAATTACATATTCGCAAACATGAAATAAGTGATGTAAAATAAAAGTGTTTAAAAATAGTTTTCCATGCACGGGGAGATCTGAAACTTGGAGATTCGTCAAAATTTCGAGGTTGAATATTTTGCCGTATATATGCTTCGTATCTATAATATGCTTCCTATCTATAATATGCTTCGTATAGGAGAATGCAAAAATGAGAACTTCGGCGGCGGTTGGCTTCTCCTTCTTTATTAACTTTCTTCTTTTCGGCTACTTCTTAGTCACTCTGCTCATAAAGAAGAAAGATTGATCTGAGTTATTTATAAAGAAAGTAGCCAAAAGAAGACATCATCACTAGTGAATGCAGAATTCTTCTTTCGGGTGATTGATCACTTGGAGGACCTTAATGAAACTCGTAGAAGTTTATTAAAAATGTTTCATTCGATTTTTTTTTTGCTTTCGGTGGGCTTTCATTAAGCGTGAATCTCTTCTTTTGTATTGAAGGAGAGGAGATCCGAAAATCACTTCGGCAGCTGGAAAGCCAAGATAATGGACGTGCTTCGATGTCCATTACCTTTCTTCCGTCCTTTAAGAAATTTACATTCTAAAAGAATTATCTTCTTTTAGAAAATAAATTATGATTTGGGGAAAATAAAAATAAACACTTCGCAATCCTTAACAATCTGCTGCCGTTCTTCGGAAAATAAAATTATAAGAAGTCATTTTTTTCTGTTTATCATGTCATCGAATATTTTCTTAAGCCATTAACTTTGTTTCAGTTTTGTCATAAATATAAAGAACAACTTAAAAAAGAATAACGAATGGCGACATTTTTTTCTTAATAGCTAAATTTGTATCGTTTGAAGAAGAAAAAGTGTTTTATTGATTAACGGGATTACTAAACTTAGCGAGCAAAATAATTCCAGTTTATCCAATATTGAATCTATAATTGGACCTCAGTCAGATCAATAGACAGTCAAGACTGAAAGGATATGGTTCACAGGAGATATATATTGAACTAAACTAACATTCCTGATCTTTAAAACCTGCTGTCGTTCTTAGGAAAATATAAGTATAAGAAGTCGTGTTTTTCTGTTGATCATGTCGTCAATTGTTTTCTTAAAATTTTAACTTTGTTTCAGTTTTGTTATAAATATAAAGACATAACAAAACTTTAAGAATAGGTCAGGCATGCGATAAGCGTTCAGCATCTCGTAGGAACATAAATATCTCCTTCAAGGGACAACTGCTGGTCTGCTCGCTACTGAATGTACTATGTGTTTTTTCTATAGATTTAATAAAAATACTTATTAAAACACACTTTTATTAAGGTACAAAATGTAATTTCTTTTTTAATTGTTTTCTACTTTTAATTCTTTAATTTATTATTCATTATTTTAATTATGGTATTTTGAAATCAATTTCTATTTTCAAATTCGCAATTAGGTTACGCTACTGGTAATGAATAAAAATTAAATTAAAGTTAATCGATTAACTGATAATTAAATTCTGAAAACAAACTAAAAATGGTGCAATATCATCAACAACTCACAAGTGGGAAGAATTTTAGAACTCTAATATGTCAAAAAAGAGGATGAAAGATTGATTTAAAAATTTCATATTCGCAAACATGAAATAAATGATGTAAAATAAAAGTGTTTAAAAATGGTTTTCCGTACACGGGGAGATCTGAAACTTGGAGATTGGTCAAAATTTCGAGGTTGAATAATTTGCCGTATATTTGTTTCGTATCTATAATATGCTTCGTATATGGGAATGTAAAAATGAGAACTTCGGCGGCGGTTGGCTTCTCCTTCTTTATTAAGTTTCTTCTCTTCGGCTACTTCTTAGTCACTTTGCTCATAAAGAAGAAAGATTGATCTGCGTTATTTATAAAGAAAGTAACCAAAAGAAGCCTTCTGCTTTCGTTTTGTGAAAATATTATGGCATATCATAACCTGTGACTTTCAACAACTGGCCTTTTCTCCTACAGCAACGGAAAACAAAGTCTGTGCGGCCGTTTCTTAATTTGTGTCGCTTCGTGCGAAGAAAGCTGTTATTTGCAATTAACTTCATTTTAATAAGTGACATTCACAGGAGAAAGAGAAACTTAAATAAAATGAAAACTTTTTTTTTTCTTTCCGAATTTCTTTTTCTTACCTTGTAATTAAGGAAGCAAAAATGATAATCTGATTTATTTTAATAAAACCCATTCGCTGAAATTCGGTTGAAAGAAGACTGTTTTACTTTACATCGTTATAAGAACGAGAATGCTTAAAAGTATTAAATTCAATCTTAAATAAGCTATTAAAAGATTATTATATCTCTTTAATTTTTTCATTATTACGCCCCTTTAAAAATGTATTGAAATAAAGAACTAGCTCTTAACATTTCGCTGTTTCAAATTTTAATCCTTCCATCAATTAAATTTATAAGAAAAACAGTTCTCTTTGATCTACCTACAAACCCTTAATCGCAAGCAAGCGTAACTTCTCAACTGATCCCCTTAAAATTTTTAAATGCGCATTAGAAGAAGCAATTATTAATTCAATCAATTAATTTGTTTTTAATTCATACAGAATATAAAATGTTGGAAAGGATTTTGTACTCAGCAATAAGATGACAAGGAAAGATAGATGATAATTATTAAAGTGTATTTCTTTGGCAGTTTACGTCTTTAAGACAGAATTTTAAAATCCTAGAAATATCATCTTGAAGATATTTGCTTTTTTGGTGGGTAAGAGCTATTCTTATGACATAGAATATGTTTTATATATAGGCCAATTCAGGACCAAATTTCCTATAGGGCTAACCTAGGCCATGGCCTAGAGCGCAGCCGCCAGGGGGCGCATATACAGAAGAAATAACAACCATCTTATATACAAACTTTTCAGTATTATTTTGAAAAGGCTACATAAAATTTTGTTTTTGAAATTTATATTCGTTACATTAATTATATTCAACCATACATTTTTTTCGTCTTCTGTGGACTTTGCCGTTGCACTTCCTTGCATTGGAATCGATTTAATAAGATCTGCCCACTTCTATGACCCTTCAAGCCTATTCGCAGACAAAAGCACGAACGAAGAAGTTCTGGTAGGTATTTCAGACGATTTCAAGAAATTCGATAGAGCATTTTTTCAGGTGTTTAAGGAGACATACGACTGTTTAACCTCGAAGATTTTCTATTTTATGAAAAATATATATATTATTCTCCTGTCTTTTCTGAACAATGTAAAACACCCACGCGTTAAAAACATTCCTATAATTATGAGAGTTATGAAAGAAAATGTATCAACTATTCAGCGTAAACATTGAATATGGTCATATATTTAAAGCGCTATATCTCAAAATGTGATTTTTTGATATTACGCGTGCGATATCTCAAGAACTATTGAATATTTTGACAAAAAATTTTTACTGAAAATGTATTGTGTTATGCTCTATAAATTGAACCACAGTTTTGTACATATTTTCTTCAAAGAAGTTTTTAGAGGGGTTAGAATGGTGAAATTTTAGCGATTTTTATTTTAAATTGGTATATAAAATAGAAATGGAGGTTCAGTCTCTTAAACGGACTGTTTGGATTACTTAGATATCCAAAATATTGTGTTTAGACCAATATTTTATCCGTAATCATGCCCGCAAGATGACTGTCTCATTTTTTCAACGAAAATTATACCCATATTTATCACTCTCTCAAATAAATACATATCAATATTAAGATTTGAAAATGTGTGCACAATAACAGAAAGAGAAGATATTTTTCTAGAAAAAAAGCTAGTTTTTGAAATGTTTTGTTTTAGAGATATAGTTATCGAATTTGACAGTTTTTTCCCCATTTTTCCCATTCTTCAGAGGATTAAAGGACGTATGTCCCCTTAATGCTGTGTTATTTCATAAGTAGCGTAATTTGAAATTAAAAAATTAATGTGGTTCAAGAATAATAAAGATTGTTTTAAGTGATTATACAGTCGAACTTCTACTTAACGAAGTCGCTAAATCCCGAAAAAAAGTTCGTTATATGGAAAATTCGTTAAATAGAGATTCACCTTTTAAAATACTTTGAACTACACAGAACAGATTTTAAATTCATAAACACTAAATATAATTAATAAAGTAATTAATCGCACCTTTATTTTGTAAATTAATATCTATTTGTATTATATATTTCACCCATCACTTCGAAATCTGCAAGGAAAACAAGAATAAAACAAAACATTGTCCGGGAATACACTGTATTTTCAATTTTAAAAAATAACTTTATATTAAAATTAATGAATTTTAGCATTTCATCATACGAAGGTTTGTTGATTTCTGTATCATGATCATTTCCATCTTCATCATCTTCGTCTTCATCACAATTCATTGCTGTATTGTTTTTATTTTTCACACTATCCACTTCAAAACTGCCTCATCCACATCTTCATAGACACATGCTTTTAAACGTTTTGAACAAGAATTCGATGAATCATAATTTTGTATGACGATTTTTTTATTGTGGTTGATAAGCTATTTGGAGGAATACCAAATTTTAAAGCAATATCCTTTTTTTTCACGCCTTTATCCACCTCATGAAGAATTAATTTTTTTCTTTGATGCTCAAGCGCTTTCGCTTTGACATTTTCCAGCTTCAATGTCATTGATCACCATAAAATGTGTTAAAAGAAAGAATAAGTTTGAAATGTTTAGAAATATTTTGAGAAATAGGGAGAAAAAAAAAATTTTGGATCTCAAGAAAAAGTTCGTTAAATAGAGAATGCACTTCGCTATTTGGAGGTTATTTTACGAAGAAATTCGCAAAATGTTCTTGGTTCTAAGGAAAAGTTCGCATAATAGAGAAATTCGCAAAATAGAGGTTCGTTAAATAGAGGTCCGACTGTATATTTCAATGATAAACTATTGTATTTTATACTGAAAATTAACATTTTTTCGTTGAGAGGGGGCACAGAATATGTTTTGGCCTAGGGCGTAGTAATGTGTACATCCGGCTCTGTGTCAACTCATTGAAGCAGGACGTAAAAGCGAGACACATCCTTCGACGATACATTTAATGTGATATTTACAGTGCCGTCAATAACTTATTTTATTAATATCAGCCCTATAATGACGGCTTGGGCTGTTTCGGGCACTTAGGTGATTTTTCCCTTAATGACTAAGAAAGAAGTTCTCGGATATTTGGATAGATTTGGGGATCAGCAGAAGTTCAAATTGATATTGTTCAGCAGTATCCATCTGCTGAATGATGTAGTTCAAATATAAAAAATGATTGCGAAGGCAGCAATAGCATCCTTCAACAAATAACACACCCGATCATTTCAATGCTGTTGTCATGGTGAGCAGTTGAAGTATCCATAAAAACAGTTTGTAGAAACACAATTTAATTATTACAAAATTATTTTTATTTTAATTATTTTCTACTTTTTAGCCTTTCATTTGTAAGTCATTATTATAAATAATAATAAAATTGTTTAATAATTCTTTTTTTAATTCACTAACAAGCCTCGCCATTCGCATGGAATAAAAATTGAATTGAAATTAATCGATTAACACTGACAATTATATTCTGAAAATATGAAAATAACGTGTTGCCATCGAGAACACACATGGTAGAGATATAGTAGATTAAAATAACTTACTTACTTACATAACAGGAAGAGAATGAAAAATAATTTTGAAAAATTTATTAAAATTAGAGGGGGAAAAATTGTACGGAAATGAAATTGGTGTCACTGAAAAGCTAATTTTTAAAAAAAAATATGGTGAAAAATCAATTTTTGTTAGATAAAATTTTCGGAAGGTATATTCGGTAAAACGCTAAAATCTTGCTAAATTTTTAATTAACTTCTGGACTTTGAATAGTTGACAGTGACCTTTATCTTGTTTTTAAGACCTCATGTGCATAAAAATATATACAATAAACAATCTAAACCACAGCCTCCCAACTACAGTGATTAAGGCTCCAACGACTGACATTAATCCAATGTTTGCCTCTAAACGACATTTTTGGAGCGTGCTGTTGTCAAACATCTATTTCATCTGCTTACAAAAGCTTTACTATCTTTGCCTTTTTTGGAATTTGAGCGATTGACTTATGTTTTCTTTTAGGCATCGTTAGAACACAACTTCGAATCTCATAATACTCAAAGTTATATTTTTCAATTAAAATATTACTTATTTATTATTTCTTATGAAAGGCAGATAAAGTTGAGAGGTGACATTAACTGCAGCGATTTTTTAATCTAATTAAATAAGCTTTAGAATTCTTCAAGAACCAAGGGAAACATTGCCAAACGATATTTAAAAAAAATAATCATCAGGAAAAATAATGGTAAAGTAATTACACCGTTGCCTAGCAACTGAGTATCATAAAATTTGCTTTATTTGAAAATCGTCTACGCGTCAACTTTTTATTAAATTTTGAAAAATTAATAAAAAATCGAAGGCTAAAAGTCACATACAGTGGCTCCCAAAAGTGTTCGTGCACTTACAATTTTCAATGAAATAGGGCTCTATCCATTAATTAAAATTATTGTTTCAGAATAGGTATTTAATAATAAGATCTATAATCTATTCTTAACAACACTACATGAAATATTTTAAAAACATAGTAAAAATTTATTTTTAAGAAATCAATAATCAAAAAGTAACAAAAACTTTATCTCACAAAAGTCTTCGTACACTGAAATATTTTCGAATAAATTAATAATTTAAATTATAGTCTGTCGCTTTATTTTTATTTTTGCATTGTGTTGGCATTTAAAAAATCGTTTGGCTTTAAGTTTTCTTGCTTACACCGTAATATTCTATTTATTATTTAAAAATGATTCGTAGTCGTAAAGAAACAATCAGCATTCGAAAATTGATTATTTTTCATCATAGTAGTGGTAAATCAGTTTGGAATATCGCTAAATTAGTTAATTTATCCCATTCTACAGTGCAATATGTGATAAAACCCTTTAAAGAAGAAAATCGGATCGAAAACAAGGTAAGAGAAGGTCGACCGGCAAAGTTAACAAAACATGATCAGAGATTTATAATTAGAAAATTTGTGAAAAATCCACGTTTGAGTGCTTTAAAAGTTTCAGCAGAATTTAATAAAAAATTTTCTACTTCAATTTCACCTGAAACTGTTCGACGAGTTCTCAGAGAAGCTGGATTAAATGGGCGTTCCGCCGGTAGAGATTTTTTTGTTAGTGCGAAAAACAGAAAGCTTAGGATTTCCCTCGCAAAATCAACGTTAAATAAACCCGAAACGTATTAAAATAATGTCTTATTTGCAGATGAAAGCAAAACTACCATTTTTGGTTCTGATGGACGTATAATGGTGTGGAGAAGAGAAAACGATGAACTTAATCCCAAGAACTTACTTGGAACAGTTAAGTATGGAGGTGGAGGTGTCCTTGTGTGAGGGTGCATGCCAGCATCAGGACTATATAATTTGGTATTTTTTGATGGCATAATGAATTATGCTCTTTATTTAAATATTTTGAGAGGCAATTTAAAATTATCAGTGCAAAATTTGGGTATTGAAACAACTTTGTTTTTTACAAGATAACGATCCTAAGCACAGCGCTCTCAATGTTGGTCTCTGGTGTCTCTATAATTGTCCACGAAATTTGAAAACACCACCTTAATCGCCAGATTTAAACCCAATAGAACATATTTGGAAAGAACTGGAGGTTAGAGTACGAAAATGTGACATTAAAACGAAAAACGAACTGAAAACAGTAATGATGGAAGAATGGATGAACATTGATGCAGAAATTACAAAAAAAACTAGTGAAATCTATTCCCAAACGTTTAAAAGCTGTTGTGGATGCTAAAGGATATCCTACTAAATATTAATTTAACGAAAAATTAGAATATTTACTAATATGTAGAGATTTTTTTTAAAGTGTACGAAGACTTATGTGAGGTAAAGTTTTTGTTACTTTTTGATGATCGATTTCTTAAAAATAAAGTTTTACTATATTTTTAAAATATATTTCATGTAGTTTTGTTAAGAATAGATTATAGATATTATTATTAAATACCTATTCTGAAATATTAATTTTAATAAATGGATAGAGCCCTATTTCATTGAAAATCGTAAGTGTACGAACACTTTTGGGAGCCACTGTATATAAAATTAGAATCATTAAAAAGGTAAAATTTTGAACTTTAAGATGGTATAAAAATAATTTTCGGGTGGTAATTTGCTCCGAAGTTACAGCGGAAAAACGGTTTCTGTTAATTTTTAATTAACTGACTGTTTAATTAACATTTTCGCTTTGAAAAGTTGACAGCAATCTTTCCCTTGTATTAATTAATAAATTTTCAAAGTTTGGTTGAAATCAGTGCTGCAGTTTAGGAGGAGATGTGGAACATACATACATACAAACATACCCACAATGACTTTTATTTATATAAAGAGTATTACTTTTATTTAGATTATGGTATCTTGAAATAACATTTTTCACAAATTCAGTACCAAGCGACGCCATTTTATGGAATCAAAATTTAATTAAATTAATCGATTAATTGATAACACAGGTCTGCAACGAAACAATTGTTTAAATAATAATGATTGTATTTTCTAATTTTTGGGATGCTTATTACTGGAAAAATAATTAAATGTTCCATCACGTACAGTTTTTTCACATATCACCAGTCTAATATTGTATATTTAAGAGAACATAATATTATTTGTATAAATTTATTAAAAATATCTAGAGATTTTAAATAACAGTTTACTCTATTATGTCTTTAAATGTGTTTATATATTACTATTTTTTTTAAAAAAAGAACGGTTACTTTTTTAAAGATGCCAGTTTCACTGCTCAAATATAAACAAAAATTACACACATTTGCGTTTCTAAACAAAAACTAAAACTATGCAAAAATGTTTAATTTGTCTGAAAAAAAAAGATAAAAACTCTCGCGCAGTGCGAGATTTTTTATCTCGATGAGTGATAGCTACTGGCAATTTTTTCGTCTTGCTATAAGGAATCTCCAGTAGATACCATATTAATCAGAGAACCCGAAAAAAATGTTTCAGAAGTAAAGTACCAAAAAAAATGAAAAGAATAATTTTGTTTGTTAAGCCAGTGATATTTACTGTTAAAATCCTTTTCATAATTGCAGGATTAGAAAAATTTCGAGATTAATTCTCGAGATAAATTACTTCCACCCCGCAAATCACTAATTAATTTTTTGTTTGTTTTTTGTTTTTTAGACAGAAAGTTGGAAAAGTTCTAAACTGACACATGAACTAAAACCAGCCAATGGATTCAAGGATTTTATGCAGCAAATATAGACGTCTGTAATTTTTTCGTCTGCGGATTCAAGGATTTTATACATCAAAAATAGATGTCTGTCATTTTTTCGTCTGAGAATTCCTGGGATTTCTGAGAAAATTTTGAACCGAGGCTTAATTAGAAAAGAAAAATATTGCTTGCCTTGGGATTTTTTGCAAAATCGATAACGATTAACATAACAAAAAACTTTTCTACTTCTTCCCAACATACTCGAAAATTTCAGAACGCCGCAAAAAATATGTTTGCGATTTCTTCAACATCGTTACATATCAAACTTTAGTAGAAAGTTGACGAAAACTTTAGTTATATTTCACATGCGAGAGAAATTCATAAATAATTTATATTTACTTTAATTAAACGTTTTTCTTTATATATTGTTAAAAGTTTTGAACTTTATTATTCTTGTTAAAAGTTTTTGATTTGCTCTCAGTTCCATTTTATTGTACATTTTTTTTAAAGAAAAAATCACGAACTTCTTTTACATACATTGTAAAACTAAATAACTAAGTAGTATTCCATTGTATAGTAATTTTTGAAGAAGCTAAAAAATTTTGAAAACTTTGCGGATTGATTTTGCTGTGAACGGTATTTACATATTTTTATTTAACTGTAATTGTTTCAATGTTTGTACAGGGTGCATTTTCTAATCGATATTTCATCCGCTTCCTGAGGTGCAAGAACGTTGAAATTTCGTAAATCTGACTGTTTCCGATGACAATATACCATTTTAATATTTTTAGAACTTAGTCAGATAACAGATTGATTCAATTAAATTATATTTCCGCATGAGAAGCGCCAACATGTAGGGACTTTGAGAAAAAAAATGTTAAAAGATTTCATAATATTTATAAATTAACGACCTAAAATTCATTAAAAAAATCCACTTTCTCACAGTAATGAAAGTAGGATTTTATTAAAGGTTTTTTTAAAATTTTACTAAAACTTACAACGAACGTCTTCATATGAGAAAATGTCAGAAGAAAAAATAATGAATATATGAGCAACTCAGTAGGTCGAAGTTAAAACTTCTGCGAAATGAAACAGAATGGATAGGCACATTTCACACCTGATGACATCACAGCGTGCAGAATTTATTAAAATCGAGACACAACTTATATTTGTTTACATAGTGAGCCCATGTTCCCTCAAAAACTATGAAATTAGAAAACAAATGAAACATAAGTCGTGGGAAGCAGCGGGGTATGAAGTGACTTGTGGTTGACGCATTTAAACTTCCTTGTGTAAAGGAGCGTGTTAATATTGTTACGAACACGGAATATCACTTCCCGGCAATGTTAGTCCTATGGTTGGGAAGAGAGTTCTACAGGAGTAAGTATGGAATGACCGGCAGCGGCCAGACCTGGACCCCTTGACTTTGGCGACGAACTTGCCGACATATTTGGCGACAAATTGAAGATTCCCGAAAATGCGATTATTTTCTTGATATCTCTATTGGGGCCGAGATCCGGTTTTATCGAAATGATTCCATGTGACGTCACGGCCTGTCGAGGAGACTATAAATAGACCGTGCTCGGCAGTGTGTTGGTCGACTTTGAAGGTATTGATCGACTGGGATTGCATTTGGAAAGCGAACGTCTTTGGAGTTTTATCCGCTGTGCGAGTTAGTAAGCTGTTGGACGACAAGCGGTGTTAAAAGTGCTGTTGCTGTTCTTATTAGTGAATTGCTGTCTGTTTGTCTTATTAATCTGTGCAAGTGCTGTTTTTCCTGTTACTTGTGCTTCGTGTCTTCCTGAATATTTGAGAATAAAGTGTTATTCTCCGTTACCTGCTTGTTGTACTGTCTCCACCGTACACACACTGGACGATTTTTTTAAACAATATGCACATTTAATGTCACGATGGCATTTTTGATGACTTAAAAATAGGCAAAAGAATAATCTTATAATAGAAAATTAATGACAGGAATAAAGAATTCGTCGTATGTTTCTTGTTTGTTTTGACGAAAAATTTGAGCAACTACACCAGCTTTAAATTTAGCAAAGTCATAGTTTTCATTCTTTTTAAAGTGTAAACTGATCTTTTACCTAATATTTTTCATTTGAAGGTTTGAATACTAAACCCATACATCTCTATCAGTCATGGTGTCAATTTCTTCTACCATTGATTTATACCATTCTGCAGCTTCAGGGGTTTTTATTGATTCGTTTTAATCAAAAGGAATGTTGATTTCTAGTCAAATATCTACATTAGAATTTTCTTCTTTAAATAAGACAACTCCTGAATAAAGATTCTTCCCACATAATCATTCCCTCGTTATATTCTATTCCAAATTTAAAATTTAAATTTCTAGCTCTATTAGGCTAGAATTTCTAAATTAATTTTCTAGCTCCATTAGGATTCTTATTTTTATATTTACAGTTAGCTTTTAAATGTGTGGTTTGCTCAGAACTAGAACACCTTTAATTTTATTTTCTAATTTCTTATTAGCACTATGTAATCCTGCTATTTCTAAATCCCCTTTACTTTGTTTAAGCCTTTCCTCTTCGGAATTTAGTTCATTTAACACATTTATAAATTTAAATTTTTCAGTCGACCATCTATAAATTATTTCAACAATACCTTGATAGTCTTCATGAAAAAAGATAATCTTATTAGAGAAAATTTAATGACAGGACTGAAAAATTCGTCGTATTTTTTCTCCTTTGTTTTGACGAAAAACTTGAGCAACTACACGAGC
>BGPR01007391.1:46057-59168 GCA_013235015.1 Araneus ventricosus | reverse complement strand
CCCCCCCCCCACAGAAAAAAAAAATTACACATCACAATAAATTTTAGTTTTTTATGCTTCCAGGTTTTGTTGATTTAGTTGTTTGATACTTTTTCTTTTTTATCCAAGGATATCTTAAGAAAATATACATATAAGTATGAGTTATACCCTTTTGAATCATGCATAAAAGGAGAAAAGGCCAGTCCCGCGGCTCAGAGGCCCATTATCCGAGTTAAAGATACTCACCATTTCTCCACCTATTAAGTTCTGCTTCTGCCCTGGATAACTGCCCTTTAAGCTTGGCAACCTTTTCTTTCTCTTTTTCCCAACGCCGCTTCCATTCCTCCGCCGTCAATTCTTCATTCACTGTAACTGTGTTCTTGATAGTCTTAGCCCTGAATAAAAGGAGAAAAAGCTCCGTAAGTAATACAAGTTACAGTCAATCGACCATTCTTACGACGCACAGAAAATGCTAAAATGACTAAAAGTTTAAAATATGCCTTCTTACAGGGCTTACAAGGAGAGGGCACGACTTGGGAAATTCAGTTTGGGATGAAACTTGGCATATTAGTAGCATACCATTAGGGTGTTAACCCATTAATCTAATACACATATTAACCTTAATTTTAACTATAATTCAAGTATCATATGAATGAACAGTTATTTTATGAATAAAAATAATATTTTAATTAAAAAATACCTCTTTAATTTTTAATTTATATATAAAGTAGAGAGTGTCTGTTTTTTCCTTATACAAATCTACAGTTTTTGTCCAATCTTGATGAAATTTGGCACACATACTCTTCAAAACAAGAGAAAAATAACTATCAACTTTTTAAAATGAAAATTTAATTAAATTCCGAGTTAATTAGAAATTAAGTGAAAATTTAAGGCTTTTGCATAGTTTTTTGTCAATAACCTTCGAAGGATTTATAGCACAAGAACGATTTTTACACCACCTTAAAATGCGAAAATTTATCTTTCTAATGATATTAGTTTAAGTGCTGTAGAACATTTAGACGAGTTTTAATTAATTTTTTAAAAATAATGTTTAGTGTCCGGAAACCTTCTTTTAAGTTTTTTCTACAATGGTCCTTGTGGTTCAGATATAAGAGAAAAGACCAATTTCTATTAATATGTTTAGTTCTGTCTACTCCATAATTGCAAGAGAAAAGGAAAAAAAAAAATTAAGAAGCACACGTGTATCTAAATATGATCTTTCGAGATCGAAGCAGACTCGTGGGGGCCAGCGAACAGCACATTAACCCGTACCAACTAGAATGGCGAATCTCTTTGAATTCTTCGATAAGCTGACAGTTTTTTTGCCTCACTGCCAGCTGCACCCTGACCGTTCGTGGCGAATAAAATAACCCGTCTATACTTGCGAGCATCTGTTCACAAACTGTTCTATTCGGCTTCTGCTCGCAAGTGTATAAGCACCTTTAAATAACTGAGTACATCAATATGCAAACAATTTAATTAGGAAAACAAGAAGTGTAAATGAAAAAAAAAAAAAAAAAAGTGAATGTATGTTTCGTTGCATTTCACAGAATTGCTTACTTTCTCAATTTGTTAGTATTAAGTAAGTATAGTTTGCACTTTTTGGAGAGGTAGGTATTTATGTTCATATTTTTTTTTTTTAAACATTTGAAAGTGAAGTCCAACCAGCATGACAACTTGACATAGATTTTCACTTTATAATTCAAGTATTAGATATGAAACTGAAGTATGGATATTAACAAGTGCTCGTAGAAAGATGGGTTCACTGAATTTGGTTAAGCTGTCCAGCTCTCTATTCAATAAATTACCTCTAATATTCACCATAGGTAAAATCCCCCTATACGGTTTTGAGAGGGATTTCTGACCAAATAATTTCCCAGGTATTTTCGCTAAAAGACAAACAATGTAATTCATTCCCGCCTAATATAATCCCTATAGTTATTTTTTAAATGATGTATTTGTTCTGAAAAAACTGTAGAAGATAATGAGTACATTTCGTAGATCTGAAAAGCCCAAATTTGAAAAAGTAAAAAAATTGGAATACCATATAGGTCACAATCACCCTTGTGGTCTCAATAAACATAGGTACTGAAGAAATCTTTCATTCTTTAGCTTAGAGTGTTATTACAATTTCAAGTCATCTCAAACTAAACCTTTTAAACAACAAAAAGACTCACATTTTTATATCATTTAGAGTAAAAGCTGGAATCGAGAAAGGCAAGTTTTACTTCAGAATTTTAAAGCCAATATCAAATCTATATTAGAATCGTGCAGAAATGTCCTTGGCGATGAGAGGAGTTAAAAATAACTCAACCCCTATAGCCTGCGTCATTAACAACCGTGCAGATCCGATTTTTGTTATGGCATCAAAGAACTCAGACAGGTTTTTTTATGTAAAATAAAGCCGAGTTAGTAGTTTTATTTATGCCGATTCATTACCCTCACTTCAAGGATCAGTTGGAAATTAGTGTCAGTTGATTCACAAGTTCTGTTTTTCATGCTATTAAGAATGCTTTCGTTTTTGTTCAGAGGATTTCTGTTAGTGAATTTTGCTATTATTTTTATAAGGGGACAAAACGAAAGGAATAGTTAAAAGTAAGCTTATTAACAAAACAAAAGGTTAGTGTCAAATGATTCATCATTTCCGATTTTAATGCGTTTTTTTTTTATTTATTTCTTAAGCACTCTGCCAATGTGCATGACATTTTGTACTACAACTTTTGTTAGTAAATCTGTGACAACTGGATCCGAGATATGTTTGAAGGGCTAAAAGTCAATCTTAGACAGGCACAAATCTTCTAGTTTGGAACAAACTTCACATCTCCCAAGAAAGAAAGAAAAGACTCGCCTGCGACCGAATTCCAGGGTGGATTTGGTTTCTGACTCATTGTAGGATGCTGGGGAACAACAGATGATGATGGTTGTGCGAGAATTGCCTCCTAAGCTCTCTTGTAATATACGAGTCAACTTACTGTCTCTGTAAGGGATGTGACTTTTCTGGAAGAAAGCAAGAAAATATACAACTTAAAAACAGATGTTAATGCTTACTATAAAAATATTAATAATAATTGTTAAAATAATTAATTATGTACAATTTAAACATTTTTCTACAACATACAAACAGTCAAGATGCAGATCACAGCTGTTTCAAAAAGAAGCACTCTTCATTAGGCACGAATATTGTATGCCTCGTATCACAACACAGCAATCTTTCAGCTCGCATGCCCCCCCCTTTTTTTTAATTATCTACAATAATAATCTTTTTAATCCTTTCCAAGGCCGTGGGAATATACTTCCCACAAAATTCATCAATTTTTAAAGTTGGCATAAGTTCTCACCAAATTTTTCGATGAAACAAAAACCTGGATGTTCCAATTTCTTATTTCAAGCCATAATGAAGGGTTTTGACTTGGTAATTATTAATTAATTAACAAAAATGTCATCCAATAAGCTAAATGAATTTCTTTTCTTAAATTAATCTCAATACCAAAGTTATTTTATTATACAAAAAAAATAGCCTTACAAAAGGTTAATTCATATAATTAAATGCCCAAGTATGTTTATTTTATAAATATTTATTACTAGCAATAGACGCACGAAGTTGCCTGTGGCATAATGACCTCAACAAAATAAAAAAAGCCCAAAGTTTTGAAAACGAAATCAAAAAATATATATATTATTGATTTTTCCCTCAATTTTTAGTGAAAGTACGTGCGGGAACTTGAGTGAGTTGAATAACATGTTCTATTAATTAAAGATATCAGCATATATGTGTGACTATCAAAAAGTATGAAACAAGTAAATCAAGTGATTCTTGGGTCAGTAAAATGAAGTAATTAAGATTAGCTGACGCAATAAAATGATCAAGAATCTGACGTGACTTTCGCTTGGTATTGCCAGCAAATCGGATAGTAGAAATGCATTCTGGGAACTGAGAGTAACCTTGGGTCGGTCAAAAGCTCCATCGATTCAGATATGCAAGAGAAAATGTTTTGAACTGACTAATAAAGAAATTCATACAAAATCAGAAAAAAAAAGAAAAAAAAGATATTTTAACCATTCTTGTTTTAAAACAGGGATAAATATTTCGGTTTATACCTAACAAAAATTGAAAATGATAATGTTATTACAACGTCGGTAGCAAGAAAGTAAGTAATGAAAGTTAAAAATATAAATGAAAAGTGACAATTATTTAAAAATTTCTCAAAATTCAGTATATTATGTTGGAAATTCAAAACAAACTTCAAGAGAACGAAAATTGTTTGTTCTATCCGATGGTGCATTGATTGTTTTTCAACGATCATTAGAAAAGATACTACAGCCGTAAATGTGCCCAAAATTACCCAAAATAATACAAAACATTAAATAAAACATTTTTTTGATTAAATTTTAAAATTCTGGCTTCAAGGTGCATCGAGTCACCATTACGACTAGCTGTGTGCCGAATTTCATGGCTGTAAGTGTGATAGATTCGTCTGGACATTGCACACACACACACGGAAACATTGCCTTTTATATATTTAAAAATATTTTTGCACCATCTTACAAATTTTAAAAAATTATCATTTCAATTTAGATGTAGTACAGTTCTTTTCACCTCAAATTTATAAATTTTTAAAAATATTTTCAGATATGATTTGCAAAAATACTTTCTACTGTTGCCAAAAATATTTCATAGTTTTATCAAATCTTTCAATCGAGTTTTTTTTTTCTTTTCTTCATTTAAAAAGATACTTTTTACTCAGGTTCTTTTCTACCGCGCAATTTAACTTTGCATCTTAAAGTAATGGAATGGTGGGGGATCTTAAGCATATATATTTTTCTTTTTTTGGTTAAGTTTGCAATAAATGCGTACAGTCAGAAGCTCTTATCGCTATATTTAGCTGTGCACTTCACAACAAAATGGTAATTTTGCTTAATTTTAGGGTAAAAATATCAATAGCAATTAAAATATCATTCATTTATGTGTTATAATTAGAATAAATAGGTACTAAGTAATGTGCAATTACTGTGATTTAGATTGAAAAATACAGTTAAAATAAAAAGCGTTCATTGAATCTCATACTTTTCAGAGACTTTTTCTGCCTAACACTTTTAACAGTTGAATGTAAGGGGGTAACACCAACTTCATTAGGAGAATATATAATTATAAACATTCAATGTATTTTCATTTTGTTTATGTATCAAATATATACATAATCTTGTACTAATACATCTTCATGCCCCTCGCCAATTCATTTCTTGGTGTTTTTTGCAGCAACTCATGTTTTCAGCTTACCGAAAGTTAAATGCGTTGGAATATTTAAAGTTGGTTGATACCATTTATAAGATGGGTGAATCAGCCATTCAGCAAAGGTGGCTAGTCTATACTTATAAAAGGCAATGTTTGTGTGCGTGTGTGTTTGTCTGCGATGTCCAGACGAATCTATCGCACTTACAGCCATGAAATTTGGCACACATGTAGTCGTAATGGTGACTGAATGCATCTCAAAGCCGAAATTTTAAAATTTAATCTAGAAAATTTTTATTTAATGTTTTGTGTTGTTTTGGTTGATTTTTCACACTAATTTCTCAATAGAATGGTTTCGAATAATTGTACGACAAAAATGGATACACCATCGGAAAGAGGATGCGATTTCGGTTCTAATGAAGTTAGTTTTGAATTTCTAATGTAATTTACTGAATTTTGAGAAATTTTTTAAAAATAGCCAGTTTTGCCATCGAAATGTTGTTTTTGTTTTTAAATTTGTTGCATCCGACTTTCTAATAACACTATTTTCAATTTTTTTCAGCTTATATCTAGAACGGTTCTGTCGGATTTAAAACAAGAATGGTTAAAATATCTTTTCAAGTTTTTTTTGGACAGTAGAGAGTTATTATTCTCGATCGAGTTCCTCGCGCGGC
Organism: Araneus ventricosus; assembly: GCA_013235015.1. Lineage (NCBI taxonomy): Eukaryota > Metazoa > Arthropoda > Arachnida > Araneae > Araneidae > Araneus > Araneus ventricosus. The sequence goes on along the minus strand of BGPR01007391.1, from coordinate 53,285 downwards.
ACTTCTACAGAACGTTGCTGGCAATTTTGATTGGTGGACGCGCAGGACATGTCATGACCTTCACCTAAATGAATTACTTCAATTATTATTTTTGGATTCGATTTTATATTTTGCTTGCTGTATAATAATCATTTTCAGGTTCAATCTTGTAATATTGTTTTGGATTAATGTACTCTGTACTGTAGGGCGAAAAAAAAATAAGCAGGAAAACCAAATAATGTGTATCTTTTGTTTTGATTTTGTTTTCAAAACTTTTTCATGTCATTATTGGCGCTGTTTTTTTTTCTTTTTGTTAAAGTGCCGATTCCACGGGCAACATCGTGCGCATACTGCTAGTAATAGATAAAACAGACTGTGTGAAAGCACAAAACTTTAATAGGGTAAAATTTATATTTCTAACAAAATCCTTATTTGAATTCTAACACACATATTGCCAGAATCTTTACACATAATAATCCACAACCATTAACAAAAATACTGAAAAAGTTAAAATTTTATTTGCAATTCATCTTGCATGCAAGATCCATTTTAACATGCTCTGAACATTCTGACAGAGTACACACATAAAATTCAGAGCTAAAAAAATCTACTTACATTGCCATCAGCTAGAGCCGATATGACATTTCCTAGAGCAGAAAGTGATTTGTTAATATTTTTAGCTTCATCCAGAACCATGCCTTCAGCACCAGTTTTACTAACCTGCAAAACAAATGAATTTAATAAGAAAAATTCCACAATTAAATTGCTGAAGTGCTAAGATAAATTAAAGTTAATTATAATTAAATTAATAAGTTAGATAAATTTTAAATTTTATATGTTTTCTAAGAAAGGTAAAATAGATTTAATTAATCATAATGTTTAATTTACCCAGCTGTTCTCCCAGACCGTAAAAATTAAATGTAAACAAACCCTTTATTCTATTTACAGTCAAATACACAGTTAAATGTAAGAGGGAGTGAAACACATTCTTATTGGTTAACATCAAATGATGTCACACATACAGTGGCCAATGAATTCACACCACCTGTTACATACGATGCAATAGGTGCAGTGGCCAACCAAATCATGCCACCTGTTGGAATTCAAAAAGAATTTCAACATGCATGTAACTTAAGTGGCTTTTCGTTTTATAAAAGTTAGTGGATGCTATGTATTGTTTTTAGTTAGCTAGTTTTATGTGAAAGAATTGTTAGTTATTTGATACAGCTTCAATAAATCATGTTTGTTTTTTAAACATGTCTCTCTGCGCCATATATTTTCACATAAATAAGTTGACTTCCCACTATCAAGCATAATATGGCAGAAGGGCAGACCAGGTAACAAAGAAATCCAAACAGGTCAGAATTCTACACACGCTCACTTCTAAAATGCCCGTACCATTAAAATCACACTTTATACACCAAGGCCCACTCTTAGTCATATTTTCTGGCCTTTTAGTCATGCCAATAATTTTTAAACATTTGCAATGTACTATTTGTAAATGCTATATAAATTTTAATAATTTATTACAAAAAAAGAAGTCAAAGACTAAAAATATTATAAACATTGCAGAATAAATTAAACAACGTCTAACTTAATTCTAGGTAGCATAAAATCATGTACACTGTACAGAATGAATACCTACACTTTTAAAATAAATGAAACATAAATGTCACATGTCCAATTCTTACAAAAATTGTTTGAAACTTATTTTACTGTTCATTAATAAATAATTGCAATGATGTGTAATCGTACTCTGTACTTGTTGACAACCGACGAAGCAAGGGCAGGCAGAAAGGGCGGGGAAAACCTTGCTTTGCACGGTCTCGACTTGTGTTAAACAGATGGTATACAAGAAGGTTGTAGCAGACGCCTGCTAGCGACGTCTTGGCAAAGTAAATTATTTCTTATTTTATTACCAAGTATTACTTTTTAACTAGACTGGATAATTGAGAGAGTTTACTGTACTTGGATTAATATACAAAAATAAAACTGCAAAGATGAAATGTTAATTGAATAAAAAAAAAACTTGAATTATTAATGAAAATATGCTGAAAGATAAAATTTTCTTAACATTACTGCATTAGCATTGCTTGCATTTTTAAAACAGAAACTTTTAAAGATAATGAACAGCAATTTAAAACAGATTATGTAAAACAATATGGCAAAACAGAAACTGCTATAAATTTACTTTGTTTTTCTTAGTACCAATTTATACTGCAAAGAAATTTTCTGGAAGTTTAATATTAAATGAAATATTAACACTTGTTTTCATGTCTCGTGCATAAAAGATTTTTTCTAAAAATCTGGAAACTCAAAAACTCTGTGGGCATTTATAACTGTAGGTGGCTGAATTACTTTAATGGCTTCACTCATGCTGCAGAACACTTTATCTTCTCGTTTAGGCCATTTCCAAAATTTTCCAGACTTTTCCATGGCAGAAACTTCAATGTCATTACCTAAAACTTGTGTAACTTCTCCAGCATATAAACTTTCATCATACTTCACCACCACCCAATTTTCTGTATAAATATTTATGGTGTTAACTGGCATGGTATCAACATTTTGTTTTATTGGTGTTATAGCATTTGTAAAAACTTCTAAACCAGAAGAAGGTGAACATTTCATTCCGTGCATTTTTGAAAATCCCGATATTGCTTTTGCTTCAACCCACACACAGTTATTTCTATTTATATCTTTATCCAGAAATAATATAATTGTTGTAGATGGCAAAGCTTTTTTAATAATATTTGCAAAATCTTCTGCTGACTGTACAATTGAGGAGGTTGATTTGTTTGACATGACAGCAATTCGTATCAAGCATTTTGCCTTGCCACCAATTCCATCCATCACACCTTTCCCATGGACCGTTGCAAAATATTTCCAGAGGAAAGTTTTTTTTTAATTTAATGCTAATGAGTTGTAGCACCAAGGTCACATATCTATTTTTAAACTCTGATGAACTCTCTCCATCAGTCCATATTATCTCTTCAAAAAAATTGTTTTCCCTTGCATTTGGCTGAATTTCTTCATAATTTTTTTCAATGAAAGCTCTGTAGTATTTTTTTTTTTTTTTTTTTCCTTCTCACAAGTGTCGGAACATATTAAGTACCTAAGTATTGCATTTCCATGCACAAATACTGCAGCTGTAAAAAGAGTTATGCTTTTTCATGTCCGAAGTACACTCCGGACTTCATCCTAGTATGAGCAACTACAGTTCATGGCAAAATCCAACTGTAAGACTCTTGATTCAGGAGAATTTTCAGCATTTTTTAATTCTTGAAATTGTATTCTTTTGGTGTTTATATGAGAACTTATTACTGAAAAGTAGTCACACATACAACACAAAACTTCCCTAATGTGTGTCTCTTTCACTATAATGTTCAATTAACCTCTATCTTTATTGCTTTATAAAGTTTGATATTCAGGTCACCAAATTAACCACCTGTTTACTCAAAACTATGAATTACCGTTGTTACTTTCATGTTAAAAAATAGTCTATATTATGCATGTAGTAAATTTTATGAATTATGTAATGGCCTCTTAAAAAAACCGAAAAATACATATATAATTAAGTAAAATATAAAACTTTTTTCCTTCAAAATTTTACCTAAATACCTTACCTGTTACCTATAGTAGTTTTTATTTCATTAGAAATATAATTACCATCATAATTTTTGAATTCCTATTGCTAAGATGGAGTAAAATTCAGACACGTCCCGTGCATAAAGCAAATTAAATAAATTTTAAATTTTATTGAAGAATGTTTTGGGCAAAAATGTAGCATAATTGGATAGAAGTACTATTTAGCGGTTAGGAAGAAAATATAATGGCAATATACAAGTTCTAAATTCACAGAGTTTATGACATAGAAGTCAAGGTGGAAATTATTTTTTTTTTTCTGAGTCCCTTGCATAACAAGCATATTAGATAATTTTTTAAGTATTTAAACTGTAATTATTGTTTTGCTTTCTACCTGAAATTAGAGAACCAGTCCTGCTTTTGAATTCAATTGCAAAACAAAATGAATACACATCTCATTTTACTATTTTTACATACTTCAAAAGTCTGCAAATGTCCTGTGCAAAACAGGAGAATGGCCCTTATATGTATGAATTACCTTATATTTTAACATTATTGCAATATAAAAACCTTGTTGTACCCAACACTATTTAGTTTTCGTCAATATTAAAAGAAACCCACTACATTTAACTATGTTCTTTCTTTGTGAACATGATCCTTTCACAATAATATATATATTATTTCATAAAAAAATGAGCATCTCGTACTTTGCATTTTTTTTTTTGTGTTGCTCATTAGAGATTTATTTACAATCTAATTTACTTGCATTCTCAAAAATAAGTACTCTAGTTGCATCAATTCAAAGAAATACTTTTTTATGTTCCATATATTCTTTCTTTAAATATACATTTAAAAATATTTTAAAATCTCTATTTAAAGATACATGAACAATTTTATTTCATTAAAATAGATTAACTTGATATTTAAAATAAAGTGATTTAAATCAGTGATATTTTTTTTAAATCAGTCGATTTAAATCGCCGCAACCCTGAGAAGTTGGCTGTAAATCTTATTTTCTTTGTTCGGAATTTTTTAAATTTATTTTTTCGCCTCATGTTCGTCTTGTGTGTTGTTTTTTGTTTGTTTGGGCTTGATTGTGTTGAGATCAGCAATTGTTTCTTGCATGCAAACTTATACGAGTTGTATTTGATTTTATGCAGATTTCATTTAAAAGATTAATAAATGCTGTTCCCTGGGAGAGTCATATTATGCTTTTCTAAAACCTTTCGAGTTGAGCATGCTCTCTTGGGTATTAAAAGAAAAACTATATAGTATTGTTAGACAGGTATGAATTACAGGCATACGTCAAAGTGTGTGATCAGCAACCAACGTGTTACGGTTTAAGTTACTGTGCCGAGAGAAGATAAAAGAAAATGTAACTGCTGAGAACTTCCGCCTTGAAGACGATCCACCAATCCAGTTGATTGATTTAAAATTATGAAATTCAAAGCTCCATAACTCTGTCTGTTTTAGTCGCAGAAGAGTGGAACTTTTTAGTTTAAAAGATTATTGTGTGAAGAATATTTTACTAAGTATAACCGATAGTACCGGGGATCGTTTAAAAAAAAAAAAAAAAAAAAAAAAATTAGAATTCGCAACTTTTTCCGAAATATATTTCTTGACACAAAGAATATTAAATATATTTCTTTCCTTCATTTAATGCATTTTTCCAATTGGAACTATATGTCTAAATCTAACGTTTTAGAAATTAGCTATTAGACAACGATAAGTGTGGACACCCTGTATATTAGTATAATGTAATTTATCAGTTGTTATTTTGCAGTAAATTGACCTTTTATGGTGGTGTGGTTTTGAGTTCTAGGGACCACGATCAGAGAAAATGAGCAAAAATTTTCTCAAAGTCCTGTTAAGAGAAACACTGCAATAGCACCTTCCTTCATTTGAAGGAAAGAAGTCTAAACACAGGGATGCAGGTGGCATAAAGTAATTCCTTCCAAAATCATGAACTGAAAATTTGCCTACCTTCTCACTGCCAGCTAAATCTACTAAGTACAATTTTCCACTGAGTTTCTTTTGATTTTCTAAATTTTCTTGTTTGACATTGATGAGGAATACACTGTGACTTCTAGAACTGTGTTCATTCATGTCTGAAAAGAGTTAAGCAAGAAAACATCAGAATTCCAATACTGGATCAGAACAATTATTTGTGAAGCAAACCAATACTGCATAACAACTTAAATTGATAATTACAGTTGGAAAAGTAAACTTTTTCACTGAATGGGTTAAATGTCTATCACGATTTGGAGTTTAAAATTACTTTGTTAAGAGAACCATGAATATCAAAATATACACAAGAGATTCAATTTAAATTATATTCCTGGCAAATAAAGGCGTTTAGTATTAAACATAAATCTTTAATGCCATTTTTAGCTTTAAAAGAAAGAAGTGATTTTTTGCAGATGTTGTACCTATGGATAAAACATTATCAAAACAGTTTTTAACGATAAATGAAAAACTATTAATTTTAGAAATGCTGAAAATGGTTTGAAGGTAAGCACAACAATGAAAAATATTGCAAATAACACTTGAAAGTATCTTCCACTCAAAGAAATAAAACACAGGACTTACTCGTCACAGCAATGTGTCGGTTCGATTTACCCTCGTCAATGACTTCCATTACCTCTTCCGGGCTCGTCACAAATCTCTCGGTTGCACCCTACACAAACAACAGATTCAATTTTTCATGTTTTGAGGTGTTTTCGTATTTTTAAATGTCAAGATGCAATAGAGAGAATTTTACATAAAATGCTGTAGTGGCATAATTTTGTCCGAAATTTTAAAAATGAATTTTTCTTAAATATACGATTGCAGGTTTCCCACTCCTATTGAAGGGGGAAATTCGAGGATCTTAATAACAAAATTCAAGGACTATAAAATTATTTATTTTAGACATAAAAATGATAATTTAAATCAAAATAATCATCTGCATTTTTATTTTTGAAATAAAAAATTGGATACAGATCTACACATGAACACAGGCTTCCCTGGTTATATGAAATTAAATAACACACGTTTTGAAAACGGAATTCATTGCAGGGAAAGTCGGTCATTGGTACTTAAAGCAAAATTCTGTTCAAATACATTACAATAATCGCAAACTGTTTTACTCGACGGAGAAATACCCTCTGTGGCTTTTACTGCATTATCAAATGAAGCCGTCTTTAAATATACAAAGAGAGAAAAGATTGACGATCCACAGCATTCCCATATAAAAATTCTTTTTCTGGTGGAGGAATTCTCAAACAGGGATGAGATTGGCAAAAAGACTGAAATCACAGGCGAGCAAAAAAAATTTGTACCATTATTTATACGCGAAGGATGTTTTAAGAAGTAAAACATCAGAACATGCAACATGCTGAAAATATTGCACTATAATAATTAATAACTTAATTATTTAGAAGTAAGTACGTATAAATAAGAAAAAGAATATTTAACTATTATTAAATTGAAAAAAACATAAGAACATGCAACATGATGAAAATATTGCACTATATTAATAACTTAATTATTTAGAATTAAGTACGTATAAGAAAAAGAATATTTAACTATTACCAGAATTTTCTTTCAAAAATGAAAGATAGGTTCCTTTGTGCAAAAGCGGAATTTTCGGAAGAAAAAGCAAACTTTTGTGGGGGGGGGGGGGGGG
>BGPR01007391.1:0-45701 GCA_013235015.1 Araneus ventricosus | reverse complement strand
TATTTCTGTCAATAACAGTACTCCTTTAAGTTGTTGTGTTTTGTTTTCGGTTAATTGTTTTTTCTAAAATCGACGGTAATTCATTACTCATTGCTTTTCTCTTTAATATTTGAAAAGTGATAACTTCAGTAATGGGAGTTGCCACAAGAGGAGTTAAGTTTAAATTTGCAGCTGGCGAAAAGGTTTTGTGCTACGAACCAGATCCTACCAAAGCCAAAGTGCTTTATGAATCCAAAGTATGTAAGAGTCTGAAAATACGACTGATTAGTTGTTTCTAATTAATTAATAGTTTAAATAAATGTTTCCTCAAAGTGGTTACACATTGGAATAATACATTCTATTTAAATGCTAAAATTTCTTCAGACACTTTTCCCGCCGTAATTTGAATATTGAATAGGTCGAAATATGTTTGCTTTGGTGATGATCAGTGGCGAAAAATTGTTGTTATTGATTTAAAGCGATGATTTTCAACCTGTAGGTTAAGTCCTTTTAGAGGGTTGTGAAAAAATGAAGTGCCCATGCATTGATATGAAATATAGAGTAGATGCTCCAGTTTTGACCACAGTAAGAGAAAATTTGAAATGAAAATTTTACATTGGATGACTGTTTAAAGCATATTAAATCATACTTATAACTATTCTTTAGCAAATTTATTGGCTTTCTGCTAGTTATAAAAATTTTTTGAAAAATATTTTAGATTTTGAGTTATGAATTTTTAAATAAATTAACCCAATTTGCATCAGTTTTGGCCACACTAATATTATATTTTTAGCAGACGATTTAATGAATTTTAAGCAAAAATAAATCATTTTTATGAAATATGTATTTTAGTGAATTATTTTCTGTTATTTTAAATGTTATTTTTTTTATGAAGATATGCAGTAAAATTTATCTGAGCTAATTTTAGCTAGAGATTTCAGTTTTTAAAAAAAAAGAAACAGGAATCCAGAAAACAATAATTTAATTTGGTTGATAAGATACAAACTGTATATACTCGCATAACTTTTTTTTTTTTTGATAAAATATGAAACAAAAAATGGGAGAGGAATAAACCTACATTGCAAAAGCATAGATTTTTTTTTAAATCTTACTAATCAAGAATTTGTATTATTATGCTCACTAACAATATCCACAAATATATATTTTTATAATTTTTAATCGCAACATTAATCAAATTCATCAGAGTCATTTTTAAAATTAAGAGTAATCCATGCATATAAAAGAATATTCCTCATCACTCGAATCAGGTTCCTGAATTGAAATTTTCTAACATAAATGTGAGGTAAACATTCAGCATGGATATGTTTTTGACATTCCATTTTGAATGGAATTAACTGTATTACCAACTTTAGATGGTGAGTAGCAAAATGTAAAGTAATGATTTTTACGCTTAAATTATTAGAAAAAACATATTTCCAGCTTTCATGGCTTGTGTTACATATCCCGTCATCTTCCAAATTTTCCTTAAAAAGAGATTTTATACTATTCACTTTTTCTGCTTCCGTTGCTTGCAAATATTCTCTGTCGGTATCTGAAGTGAAAATACCTGGAATTGGGGGTACCTATGTTTTCTTTCCTCTCTTGGGTTGCTCTTTTCGATTCCATACAAGAGATTTCAGTGATACCATTCTGTGATTTATTTAATAGAGATGAACTAACTGAGAGCATTGCAGTGGGGGAGAATTCAATACAGGCCTATTGAAAGGGTTAGTAATGCCAGCATTAATGGAATAAATTAAGTTTTCCTCCAAAGTATCAGTACATTGTGAAGAAACATTTTCAGACTTATTAAAATCATGCCTTTATTACCTTTTTCAATTTTTGAACTGATTTGCACTTCGTCTATACAACCCTCTTCATCATTTATAATTTTAGCCATATTTTATAATACTACAAACATGTTTCATAGTTCCCTTCCCAATCTATATACATATATATATTCTTTTATCTCTTTGAATGATTTAAATATTTCAGGATCTTATCTTATTTTCCAAATAAGACTTGTATGTTCTTTTTTTTCTGTAAATTGCAGGAATGTATTTTCCATAACTTAAATTATCAGCATTAAAAGGAAAAAGACCACATGCTTTAACAATTTCAAGGGAGAGAGCATTTGTGTTTCCATTAAAGAGTTTTTTCCTTAGCCATGCGGTACTCTTTTGATGATTTAGTAGAAAAATGTGATTTTAGTATAATGACAAAAGATGGCAATCCTTTCTCAAGGATTTATAAACCCTTTAACATAGTTTTCATGAAAAATAAATTGTTTATGCCCCCAAAAGGGTTAAATCCCTGTTTTATATTAGCTTTGTAATATATTATCTTTTTAAGGATATTATATATGTTGAATTTTGTAACCTCTCCTGACTCTCCATTTCCTACAAACAGATTTCAGTTTATTTTTTAAAAGACCAATGACTGTTATATCTAGTGGTTGTACTTATAAGTAACTACATATTTTAGCTCTTTTGCATTGAAACAAAAATTGCAAAATTCCTATACTTATGCAAAAAAAAGGTGTAACATTAAGTTAAAATTTTATCAATTAATATTTCATCAATTTTTGTAAATTTTTTCTGGTTATTATATTTCAAACAGCTTTCCAAATTTAATTTTATATACTATGATGGTACTATTTATGGCCATCACAATTGCCATAACTGGTGCTTGTTATGAAATCAAGGTACCACCAGGTTTGGCCATTTGAATTTCAGAAGATTTTAAAAATAAGAATACTGTAAAATTATTTCGTAACAAAACCTACCCTCAGTTGTTGGTAAATACAGATTTGCAAACAAAAATGTTTCAAATGATATATAAGATGCAATCAATTTTTTTTTTAGCGCCTCATTAACAATTTCCTTTTGAATGACAATTTTTTCATTCATTACTTTTTTGTTTGTTTAAATTCACATGATCAAACTGATTCAACCAAACAAATTAAGGAATGTGTATAAAAGGATACAGAGAAAACTTAAACTAAATTCTGATTTGTTAAGGATGAATGATAAGGATTCAGGGTTATATATTTGGATATTTTTATTAGAATGGGCATAACTGCTGTGACCGTAAATGCTACACGTACCCATATTTTGTAATCACTGTTTTATTTGGTTTTTATAATTAATTTAATTAATCTTTATTGATAATTAAGAATGTTTTTAATTCAGTAATTTTAATTTATATCCGACTCTAGTATGTATAATATGTGTAGTAAGTTTATATAAGGATAAATGCAAAAAACAAAAGGATTCATTGTTTAAAAGAAAATTAAACTGTCTTTCTATAAGAAAAATTATTTTGAGTAGATATATCTATTGATTTGTAGGTACTTTTGTGTTATCCGGGCGCAAGCGAAAAATCGCCAAATAATTGTTAGGAAAAAGATAAATTAATTGTAATATATTGTATTTACCTTTTCTCGGTTTTTCCTGACTTAAAGTTTTCAAATGTACGCGATAAACGCCTACATAAACATAAGCGTAGTTCGCTTCTGTTAATTCCCAAGAAATTGTTTTATTAATCATTAAACACTTCTCTTAATCTATAAACATATCAGTATTATAAATAATAAATTAAAGTCCATAATCTCGTGCTGTATTAGTTTTGTATAGAATTTCTTTGAAGTAAAAATACAGCTAAAAGTTTTACGTAATATTTTTCAAAGAGATAGAAATCTCATTAATAATGTGGAATTCCGCCAAATTTCTTACAACCATTCTCTTGGCGACTTGGCTCGTGTTTGGTTCACAATTGGCGACATTTCCGTCCGACTAACGGAAAATCACTTCGCTTGGTGACTTGGCTCGCGTTTGGTTCACAATTGGCGACATTTGCACCCGACTAATGGTAAATCGCTTCGCTCTTGGCGACTTGGCTGTTGAGAAGTGTTTGGTTCACTTGGCGACATTTGCTCCAAATTGCTTCGCTTGGCAACTTGGCTTGCGTTTGGTTCACAATTGGCGACATTTGCGCCTGGGTAGCGAAAAAGTACCGATTTTTAATTTATTAAAATTTCAAAAAAAAAAAAAAAAAAAACGGCTCCAAGGTGCATATTCCCACCTTCCAAAGAATGTTCGTTTCAAATTTCGTAGCTCTAAGTCCAGCTGTCTGCCCTGTGGAGTGCCAGCACAGACACACACACATTCTCCTTTATTATTAGTGTATATAATATATAATGAGAATTCATTTAATGCTAAAAACTGAAGTATGAATGATGAAAATAAGAAATTTGATAGTTAACATTAAATAGTTCGGTCAATATGATTCATCAACATTAATTCATTTTAGTGCTAAAATTAATGATGGATAAAGGAGTCTAGTATATAATTAGATCAGAAGTTGACTGCTGAAATACTAGAGTTAAATATTTCATAAAATTAATATGTGCATTAAAGTACAAAATCAGTGGCGTGTTTTCTTTTATAAGAAAACATGTTTATTTCTTAAATCAATTTCAGTTTTTTTTTTAATAACTGCCTTAAATGTTATGAAAGATAATTACAAAATATTAATTGAAAATCAATGGTAAATTCTTTTTTTTAATTAATAATTACACTTTTTTAGTTATTTTATAAATAGAAATGTAGTAGTTTTGTTGCCAGAAACTGAAACTTAAAAGAAATATTTGTCATTTATCAAAATTGTAATAAACCACAGAAGATTATTCTTTGATTTTAAATATGAAAACACAAATAATTGAAAAATATGGCAATCCAGTTAAAAGTATATTTTAAAAACATTTTCATCAATAATAATAAAATAATAATATAATAATAAGGTAAATGCTCCAGCAGTGGGCCACTTAAGGGTATTTCCTCAATTATCATCTAAACTTTTGAGAAGTTTCGCTAATCTGTATTTTTTTACGGTTGTTCAAACTTTTATTTAAAATAATAATCACCTGAAATATCAAAATAATTGTAATATAATTTTAAAAAAATTAAAAACTTAGATCACTCCTATGCACCAGAAGTGGGCATAGCAAACTTTTGATGTACCAGTAGTGGGCATACCAAAAGTGGGCCACCCAGATTTGTCAATTGTGCCAAAGAAAAAAGAATAAAATCATTATATATAGTAATAATAACAATACATTAACATTATACACTATAAAAAAATACAATAAAAATGGCTTGATATATGTTAAATCTTTTATTTATAGATTCTAGTCACGCGAGATTTACGTTTTTTCTCTAACAGCCGATTTTTTATTAAAGGTATATGCTAATTATCGATCTTTCATTTTAAGTTCTGTTTGGGGCATTATGGATATTAAATCTTGATAGTTTATGTTGAATAAATCTTTTTTTTTTCTTTTATCATCTTGCCTTTGCAGCCAGAAAAGAGCCCTTTTAAATGGTGATGAAATATTTTTCGATGGTCCAGGGATGCGATAGTTATTATTGTCTGCCTCGTTACAGAGCCCAACTAATTCTTGAATATCAGTCTTTTCCTCAACAGTACTATAAAATATTTATTATTTAAGTAATTGGTCAGAATGTTCCATTAGTGTACCAGCGGTGGGCCATTAGTGTATCAGAAGTGGACCATGTGGCCCACTACTGATTCTGATAAAAATAAAGTAAATCTAATTAAATAAAATGACTTTACAAGCTATAACCTTCTTATTAAACATCACAAAACAGTCTATTTGAGAGAAAACATGTGCTCCAGTACTGGCCCACTACTGGAGCACTTAGCAAAACATTGATCCAAAAGTGGGCCCCCCTTCACTATCCATAAATTGTCAATATTATTTAATTTAAAGATAGTTTATAATACATTCATTATATAATCAAATAATATCAATAACAATTCATTTTAAAAACAAATAGAATGTATGCTAAAAAATAGTTGAATGAAGAGTTACCTCTTAAGGAAATCACTAAGAATAAGCTAAAAATGCTTCTCTCAGAGACCAACTGCAGCAACAAACTTTCTAGCTCCTAACTAAACAGTAAATAAAGGCTGTGCCTTTGGTATTTAGTTGATAAGGGTTTCAGCCTACCAGAGGCAGATCTCTTATTTCATTGGAATGATGGAATTTCTTGTTTTTCAATTAAAAAATTCAAGTGGCCCACTTCTGGTACATGGCCCACTACTGGAACACTTACCTTAGTAAATTAATAATATTAAAATTTAAACTGATTAATTGATGTCTTAGTCTTCTTACTTTAAAATTATGTTGAAGGTATTTAATAGGGTGTGCTCTCACAACAACATTTCAGATACACTTTTAAAAAAGGAAATATACTTCAAGGATTCAAAACCTTATTTTTATTGTCATCTTTTTTTTCAAGGAATAACTTTTTTAGGCCCATTTCGTATAAGAAACTTTGATGTTAAACTAATTTTACAAAGAAAAATGTATAAGCTCACACTTTGTTAAAAATGTTCACCAAGAAGCAGTTGAGCGTATTTAATAGAATATAAGTGTTGCTTCTTAAGAGTGTTCTTTCTTTCTGCTGCAAAATTAATTTAAATTAAATTTTGATGGTTAACAAACAGCTATAACCGTCAGTTGACTATTCAGATTTAAATTCTGAGTGGAAGTTGATTTTTTTTTTTAGGTGTTAAAATTCTGCCTTTGATTGTCATCAGGCAGGCTTGTCTTGTAAAGTTTGGTTATATTTCTTTGTGGTCACAATGTGTTAGAGTCTTATTGCATGCAATTTCTTTCAGGTGTTGGATCTGGTTGTTAGTCGAGATGATCGTGGAAGAAAAGTTCCGGAATATCTCATTCATTTTTTTGGATGGAATAGCAGGTGAATTGATTTGTATTTTGATGAACATTGGTTTAGTTATGAACAATGTGAGCAAATTTTAAAATACCAATAAAGGTAAAATTTATTCCCGCCAGAAGGAAACAAATAGAAAGTTAGGGCTATTTCTGTGGGTTGCTAATAAATAGAATACTCATTACCAGTAGCAGCTCATGCATTGAAACCATGAGGGCCTACTTATAACAAGAAATGTTTGTGCAGTGTTCAAACTGATCTATCACACCTACAGCCATGAAATTTGGCAAACAGGTGGTCATAATGTTCACTCAATGCACCTTGAAACCTGAATTTTAAAATTTAATGAAAAAAATTATTTAATGTTTTTTGTTATTTTGGACGATTTTTCATATGTATTTGGCCATTGTGTGGTTTCTGATCATCATAAAAAAAAAATGTTGGATAACCATTGGATAGAACAAATGGTTGTTGTTCTAATTAAATTTGTTTTGAATGTATAACATAATATACTGAATTTTGGGACATTTTTAAAATACAGGCAGTTTACTTGAAAAATTCTATGAATTAAAACTAAAATTCCTGCATCCTGTTCTAATTTTGCTATCTTTTTCAAATTTTTTGAGGTATTAACTGGAATCTTTCTCTCTAAAACAGTAAAAAAATATTTTTTTAATTCATAATAATTGAAATAAATAGCAAGGCAATTTTTTCTTTTTTATGTTTAATGTTTTTTGTCCATCAAATTTCTTTTTTAAAGTATAGCAGTTATATTCATATCACGAGCAATGCTGAGCAGTACTGCTAATAATTTTAAAACCACTTTTGAGCATTGATACATTTCTGAATAAATTAAATTTTATCTTTTTTAATTAATTTTGAACTATTTAGTAATTAGTTATTGAAAATTAATAATTATATTTTTATTTGATTAAATTTTTAATAAATTTTTTTAAACTAATCAATTATTAATTTTTAATTAGTTTTAATTAAAAATTTAACTTTAAAATAAATTTTCTCAATTACTCCTTTATTCATTGCTTTCACTTGATTTACGGATCTGTGGCTTAAGAAAAAACATAAATACACTTGTAAGAAATTTCCAAGAAAAATTTTATATGCAATATGTTTTGAAAATTATTAATTTTTTATTTAATTATCTCTTTTTTTCTTTCAAATTTTGGGCTTAGCAAACATATTTCTACAGTGGAAAAGTGTTTGAAATGCTGTTTCTATTGTTTAGAGGACTGCTTCTTTCAGCAATTCCATCTCCCTTTTAATCCCTGTGTATGGAAAAGCAATGCACTGTTGCGACACATGTACAGCACTAGAAAATCATGACTGGGTGAAAATTCAGTCCTTCAAGATATTTTTTTCTCTACGAAGAGAGAAACACTGTTTCTGACTGCGTTTATCCTAAAGACTGAAAGTGTTAAAAGAATTGAATCTCCTTATTGTGGTGCCACATAATCATTGTTATGACTATATGCAGTAGAACCTCGGAAATCCGAACACCTCTTTTCAATTTTCTGAAAAATTTGTACTGAAAAATGAAGGAAAGAATAACAGTTACGAATCAGAAACAAAGCTAATGCTTATTCGTAACTTAAAACAAGTGTTCAAGTGGGTCTTTAAGAATGGATACGACTCCTTATCTAGTAGAAACAAACTCGGATATCTTCTTTTTACCCCAACTTGTTTCCCACTGTACTGTGCGAATTGCCGCATGCTCATTCCGATGCTTTCACATAGCACCCAGAGTTAATAAATACTCTACTGCATTTGGTATATCAAGAGTATTTTGCTAGGGTTTCTGATTTCCGGGCCTTTTTTACTTCCCAGGAACAAAACAGTCATTCCCAGGAAGGCATCAAAATTTGAAAAAATCTAAAATATTGTTATTTTTAATTGATATCAATAATAATTACACAAAATAAGGATATTCATAAATTCAAAAATTGGTACTCCTGTAAAAGGGGTTATTATTAAAGGGGTGTACAAACTTTTTATGCAGCTAGAACTGTTCTGAACTGAAGAACACAACTGTGGAGAAATGGACAATCTCTGTCTGAAATGCGGAGGGTTGTATTTCCGGGATGAAAAGAATACCAGAGGAATTTATACTCATTGTTGTCATAATTGAAATATAATTGAGCAGGCTTCAGTTTATCCAGTGGAAATGAAAGGATTGATGGATGGCTCCGATGAATTATCAGTGCATTTCAAAAATAACATAAAGTCGTACCAGTGCTTCAATGGGTGCACAGATTGCTTCAGAATTCATGGTCAAATTTATCACAGGACGTCTCATCTACACCCAGCTGAAGCAGGAGGTGAAAACACTAATACAACACACTTCAATAATATTATAACACACATTAGGCATGTGCCACGTGACCTCAGGTATTATTCGATTTAGCCCGTGCAACGCCGGGCCATACAGCTAGTATGATTTAAGAAAACATAGGCAAACTATGCTTTTATCACCCAGCCTAGTTCTTAGCTTTGTTATGATCAAACAGACAGCAGAAAAGCTTTTAGCTTCATATGATGTTGTAGGAATTGTTTTCAAAGCCTCACTCAGTTTATAATATTTGATGATCGATTTTCTGTTGAGTCAAATGACTGCAATTCTTGCTTCACTTTTTATATGAAGCTAGAATTCTTGCCAGTTGAACAACATGGAACCTTTTATCTTTGAGTGGATCCCCTTTTATAATTTTTCGCACTACGTTAAAGATTTCTCTTCCAAAGTTTCTGTGCTCTCTTCTTCTGATTATGAAGAGTTGAATAGTAATTCATCTTCCTCGCAGAAAACCTTTTTCATAATTATTTTAGCTTGTTGAATCAAAGAGCTTTTATTTGGTAAACATGCATCTACAGCAATTGTAGCGGCATCATACTTTCTCCCAAAATGTTGATATTGCATTGATCCAACTCAACTAACATTGCGTCTCTTGCTAATACTTTGAAGTAGAGAACATTCCATATTTCCAGCAAATTTTGAGAATAATCACAGTATTAATAATCCCAGTTCTTTCAGTACTAGAACTTACGCAAGATGTTTCTGGATAAAGAGAATTAAAGAGTACATTTTAATTTCAAATATCTCAAGAATGCTGAATATGCAAATAATGAAGGATATAAAAATTTGATTTATATTCTGTTCAGCTCTAGTTTTCATTCCGGCAAAAATAACCTTTTTTTTTTAAGACATGTATTCATTTAATTTTATTATAGTTTATAATTTTGCATATCTTCACTTTTGTTTGCAGGAATACGAGATGTATGAAAATCTTGCGATTTCTCGGGTTCCCGGGAAAGAAACCCTATATTTTACCGAATTTCCCGGATAATCCAAATTCCTCAGAATACAAACAGAGGTCAGCCCCAATTAGTTTGGCTTCCTGGGGTTCTATTATAAAGCATAGATAGTGAATGTGTTTCTTTTTTATGATTCCTCTTCACAAATAAATGTGGTTACCAAAGTAAATGACATTGTTTTCCCTTCCAGGCTAACTTACCTTTTTCCTAACATAACTTGCTATTTTTAGGGTTGAAAAAATTTTTATCAGTGATGTACCTTATATCAACAGCCTAAATATTTAATCACTTGATAGGCATTAATTTGGATTTAACTTTAAATACAGAACAAACCCAGTTAACCAAAATAGGGGGGGGGGCATTTCAGGTAATGCCTTTTTCATCTAAGCTATATACATCTATTAATATTTTGTATCTAATTACAGTATGTGATTAGATACAAAGCAAACCTTCCTTTGTAGGCTACGCTTCTATTCTTTATTAAAGTTAACCTTCCGTTCTGCTCAATGTGCCTTACAGGCACAGGTAAACAATATCGTGATTAATATTGTTAAGACCCTTTAGTTTTAATTTTAGCATTCTAAAATTAATTACTGACCTTCTTGCATAGGCTTGAAAGAAAAAAAGTAAGGATATCATTGGAAAAAGTCTCACCTTCAAGATTTTTCCTGTGCAGTAGTACAGTACATGCTTTTTGGATTTGTGATTTCAGAAACCTGGGTTTTGATTAACCCAAGTTTGGTTAACTGGGGTTTTACTGTATTTAACTATGTACTACTTGTACATTGGGTGTCTACTGGTGGTAAAAATCTCAAAAGTGTAGAAAATATCTTTAAACCTATATTATGTATAAAATATCTTGACACTCGGATTATTTTCAACTGAAGTCGAGTAAATGCTTGAAATGAACTGCTTATGTGTTTCTCCACAGTTGGGATCGATGTGTGAGAGAAGAATTCATTTTACCATACACGGAAGAAAACCGAGAATTACAAACAAGGCTGGCAAATGAGGCTGCTTTATCCATGTAAGTGTTTATGTTAATACTGTATTGTGTTCCCTCTTTTGAAGTGTGGAGTTTGAAGCATAAATAATTTCCTTTACTTAGTGAATCTGCCAGTGCTGTACAGTTTTCAATTATATGTTGCTGTTAACTCTTTAAGGTGTGCTACCCTTTAAAAATTAACTTCAGACAAAAAAAGTTATAAGCAGTCTATTTAAGTCTAAAGGAGTATGCAGGTAAAATTGCAGTTACTGTTTTGATTCTGTGGGTGTTCCATGAGTGGTAACACTGCTCTCTGAAAAGTGCAACTAGGCGAGCATTGGAGTGAAACGAGAAAATACCTTGGAACACCGATATTGGTGTTTTTACGGATAATTCCCACAATTGTGCATTTGGCCCACTTTTAGATGTAAAATCTCCCACTGTCTTTTGCAGCCTCTGTTTAGAATTCCAGGTAGGAACTTTGAGCTGCGCAGAGGGGCCTAAATAGCGAATCACAGCTGAAGATTATGGATCAGTTTGCGTGGCACTGCCATCTATGCTTGAAAAACAAAGTTAAAAGTAAATAGTGAGGCTACTTTTTTCCATTTATAGTTGAATTTGACGGTTTGAGAAGTGAATTAAGTTCGCATCACATGCAACGGAACACTGAGCCACAAAGGCTTAACCCCTTAGTTGCTCTCGTCATATATTATATATCTTTATGAAATTCTTTACTTTGTTTTTTGTTGCTAACTGTACAACTATGCCCATGTCTTAGAGCTGTGGTCCCTAACTTTTTTTTCCATATCCCGTCCAATATTCATCTTTTTTACATTTCAGTTCCCCTTACTGTCCCATCAACTCCTTTTGAACAAAGAAGTTTTTATATTCATAACTAGGCTCCTTCGGCGACCAACTTGTTCACCTGGTGTATAATTTCAATTGAATCTCTTATGTATAAATTGATATCCATGGTTCCCTTTACAAAGTAATTTTCAATTTCAAATTTTGATAAACATTTGACCCATGTTCTTTCAGTAGCCTTGCACCTATTCTGTCCGTTATCTGCATGAATGTCCCTAATGGAGTCGAGTAATTGTCTGTGTGATGTAGCGTACAATTGCCCATTGTCGACATCAACTTCACTCTCTTATTCCTCTTACAAACTATGCATTTGTTTTTAATTTTAAAATGTTGAGGCACATTTTACGTCCAGCAGCATGTTAGCTGGATGAAATAATGCTGATTAAAACATATCATTAAACGTTAAGATATTACCTTAGCTTTCAGCAATGGAAGAGAAACACGCAAATAAGTATTGGCTTAAGCAATCAAAAGGTTTGAATTGTGTTGAAGCAATGAAAAGTATTGTTGTAAATTATGCCAAAAAATATTTTTTTAAAAATTTTTTAAAGTAGAGAAAAAAATTGTACATCATCTTAATTCATATCATTGAAAAGTTAATTTTTTACACTTATGGTGTAAAAACGATTTTTGTGCTTTAATATTTTCGAAAGTTATCAAGGCAAACACCAAAATTTCGCTTAATCTTTAATTAATTAGAATTTCAAAACAGGGCTTCGAGGTGCACTTTCCCACCCTTCAAAGTATGTTTGTGCTAAAGTTCATAGCTCTAGGTCCAGTGGTCTGGCCTGTAGAGTTCCAACGCACGCACATTCTCCTTTATTATTGGTAGAGATGCTAAGGACTGAGGTTAGCTTAAGTCAAGCAATTTGAATTGATGACATTTCCAGGATATATTTTTGATTTTTATATTTTGTCCATTTCTATAATACCATTAATTAAATGCCAGAAAAATGAAAGCGGCATTGAAATATTTTCACATTAATTTATGATGAAAGCTTACAATTACTCATCATGATAATCGACCATTCAAGTAGAAGACAATCTTCATGCGATCCTTGAGCTAATTGATGGAACTGAGTTTTGTAAACTTAGATTTCTCATGTCGGGAGCTGCATCTAGCTTATGTGTACAAAACAAGAATGCTTTTTCCAACAAGTTCTGTGTTCGTGAGGTATTAAAATATTTTATTGAGAAGTCGGCACTGAACTTGACGTAACAAAATTCTACAACTTTTTTCCATATTAATTAGGGATGTAACAAATATTCAGCTCGCCGAATACTAAACAGATATTCAGCCGAATATAGTCAGGGTAATAATCTTTAAAAAAAAATTTTAATGTATTTAATGAAGAATATTGCAGAATTACTATTCAGTACATTTATTAAGTAATGTCCTAACATTTATACAATTGTAAGTTGCATTGTACATAAGTGTATTTAATAATGTAGTGTATCATTTATCGTTGTAAAGCCTGAAATTAATGATGCAAGCACAAAAATTGTTCAGCATTTTCACAAAGAAGTCTGTTCCGTTGGTTTCATACGTATATATTAAGAGATTTGAAAAATAAGCGCTCACTGTATGCTGTGCTTCCAGGAGCTGAAAGATATTTTCTTGCTAAATTTGCAAATCTTGGAAATTTTTCCTTTTCTTTTTCCCCACCAATTAAAGGGATATTCTATCCTACCTATCCTAAATATTAATTTATTTCTAATAACTTAATTTGTCCACTGTCTTTTTTTGTCATTGCCATGTTCTGTAATGATGACTTTTTTTTATTTCTGTTTAGCAAGTTCAAAATGAAGAGGGTTTCTCATATTTTATTATTGAAATTTAAAATATTTAGAATATTACATAAAATGTATCTAAGTATTATTTTTTTAAATGTGCAAATAATAAAAAATCATTTTTGAAATTTAAAATTTGAGCATTATTTTATTTAAAATCAGAAGTTAAATGTCTTTAAAAGTAGTTATTCGGCCAAATCACTATTTGTTACATCCCTAATATTAATCCCTTATATTTTGGGTTTTCCACTATTACCAACATTACTTTTGCATACCCCTTCCAATTGCCAGTATATCGCATACGCCTAAGAGGGGCACATGGTTCTGACGGGGTCGTAGTCCGCTTTAAAACAGCAATCTTCTCGACCGCTTAATTGCGGCAATCTTTAACGCTATGGAGGTGTGGAGTTTAGCTGAAGGACTTGGGGAACCCCGTAGGGTCCTGAATCTTGAAGCCGTTAATCCTCAATCTCAACATAGCAAAAAAAAAAATCCAATCCCCAGAAAATCAGAACTTCTAAAAGCTCTGTCTAATAGTAAGGGATAAAGATTTTCACTGCTAAGTGTAACAGTAAAAATCTGTAATTGTCACTCAGGGCATGTTTGAGTAGATTGTGCCTTTGCTGTGTTTTCATGCTGCTTTGTATAATAACTGTATTTTTCAAATTTTTTATTTATTTATTATAATTTTTTTACTTGATTTATTTTTACATATGTCTGACAGTGGTTTGGGTGACTGTTTTCTTTCATTTTCTGAATCAGACACATTGGAATGTAGAAAAAACTGTATATTGTTTTTATTAATTGAAGTATATGTTTTAATTTTATTATTCAAACAAATAAAATATAAAATATTTGAAATCCCATCACACTGTTTGACAAACGAAATATGATAATTTATGTGCAGGGATGTTAAATTCACAATTTTTTACTTTATAACTTATATTTTACAATTATGACTATTGTAATATTGATAATAAAAACTAAGTTACAGTATATTTTATTACAGTACCTTTAAGCAAAGCAAAAATAAACTTTTTTTTTTTTTAACAAAACACACATTTTTGTCTCACTTTTCAAAAATGTATTATCAGTTGGTGGCTTGCAGCTCTGTAAGTATTTGTTAAAAGTGCCCTGCAGTAATTTATCCAGATAATGGACACAGCTTCACACAAAAGGCTGTATTTGGACATCAACACAAACACACGCACACAGGACGAATCACAGGAACAACAGAGACACAGAAAAGAAACAAGTACGTCAGGCCTCTTCGGCCCCGAGGTTACATCTACTAGAGAAGGGAAAAAGATTCCCCTTTACAATTTCTGGTAGGGATTAAATCTCTAACAGTATTATTTTGGTAAATTTAATTCTAAAAATTGCTCTTTCTGAAAGAAAGATTGCAAATTTCTGCCCTATTAACACCTGGATGTTTTGGCTAGGATCGGTCTATTCGCAGCAGTCATTTACTGTTCACTATTCTAAGTGATAAATCTGTCTGTTTATTTCCAGTTTTACTGTTGTTATAAGGAAGTAATTTTTTGCAGGTACTATACCTAAAGATTGAAATGTTTATTTTATTCTTGAGATTATGAAATTAAGTGTTTCTTTGCAAGATTTTTTTAGTGTTTCTCAGGGGCGTGTGATGCTTTTGGTTTCCATTTAATCTGGTTTTTAGTGCTGGTAATTTACTAAAGACTGTATATTTACTGAAGCCTTTAGTGATTGTGTAAATTGTACTTTTAAGTAAGTAACGGATAAAAATCAAATTTCCAATATGAATGAACTACATAGTCTGAAAGATATCTTGTGATTATCCGGGAATTTGAACAATACTTTGCATGTCAGATATCTAAAATGGATATTTCTAAAGCTTCAATCTACAAATAACCCATCAATAAGGTACAAATTTTCGTTGAAACCCTGTTGAATTAAAAGCCATTACAAACTGCTGAGATTAATTTCATATCCCTTTACTATAAAAAAAAGCAAGCCAAGGTAGTTTAATAAGTAAAACAGAAGCTTGCTGACTTGGAATTCTTGGGTTTGATACGGGTCAACACCTCCAATTACTTTTTTTTTCCCTCAGCAACATGACTAATCTGTTTGAAATTAGTTAATGATGTTTGAAATTTTGCATAATCAGTTTTTAAAGTTCTGTCTGTAAAATTTAATATCTTACTCAATCTTGCTTCTTTTTCCAAACCAAGTTTATACATATTTAAAATGAATCCTATTCTAACTTCTTTCCTCCATGTTTGAAAGAATTTTAAATTAAAAAATTACAAATATTAATTTCAAAGCCCTATACTCCTATTAAAAAAACTGAACAGATCAAAATGTGTATAGCCCTCTATAGACAATAATATTTATCTGTAGGTACAGTACCTGTAAATAATGTTATACTTTTTTAGGTAGATTCCTTATAGGAAGTCTACCTATTGCAATGATTCTCATGACATGACTTTACGAAAATTTCTGCAGATCTTCACCGATCATGACCCCTAGAATCCAAAACCAACCTTCGTTAAAAAATGTATATATATATATATATATATATATATATATATATAAACACTTTTTCCCATGTTGTCTTGTGAACACGATAACTGGAGTAATTTTGATTTTAAATTTAACCAGCATGGAATATATTGTAAGGATAGTGAAAATCTCGGTGGAGTTCGTAGATGGGCTATCCAGCTCAAAGGGGTAGGAAATGGTGGGGGACTGAAAATTTCATTTTCCCATAATTCCTTTATGATTTTGAAGATAGAAAGAAAACTCAAAATAAGCTAATTATTGCCTCTTCATAGCAAACAACTTTTGTATTGAAACTTTTTTGATAGCCACAATTTTTTAGAAGTTATGAGATAAAATGTCATTTTCAATCCCCTCCCCCATTTTATCATTTCCCCATAGCTCTGTTGCGATTGAAAATAGAAAGAAACTTTCAATTAGGCGAATTATCACATAATCATAACGAACATCTTTTATATTAAAAGTTTTTATCAGCTAAAATTGCTTAGAAGTTATGAGCTGAAAAGCAATATTCAAAGCCCCCCCCCCCAATTTATCATTTCCCTATTACTCTGTTATGATTGAAGATAGAAAGAAAATTTCAATTAGGGGAATTATCACCTTATCATAGCAAACTACTTTTATATTGAAAGTTTTTTGACAGCAAGAATTACTTATGAGCTCCCATCAGCCGCATTCACTTCCACATTTTATACGGTAAACAAGTTGATATATCTGGCTTTGATCCAGATTAAAATGCTTTCATGTCTAATATTTTTAATGTAAAAACTACTATTGTATAAAAATTATAATACACAAATTTTTTTTTTTTTTCTTATCTGAAACGTTTTTAATTAAAATATCAATTGAAACAAACGATTTTTAAAAAAAGCCGTTTTCTCCATAAAATATTAGTTGTTATATAGCTACTTCAAATTTTGTTAACAATTACTAAAGTAAAAGAAAGGTTTCAATGAGTATGTTGAAACAATTAAATTAACTAGTTAATTATTCATTAATTTAAAGAATAAAAATAAATCAAATCAATAGTTGGTCCTGATATAAATCGTCTACTTTTAAAATTTTCTTTGACCCCCCATTCGAGTAGTGTTTAAATGTTTCGTGTCATGTGATTTTAGAAAATGACAAAGTAATGTTAGCACAATTATATGGTAACCTAGATTAAAAAACTAATTTTTAAATCTAGAGTCATTCTTCATTTGTGTCAAATGTCAATTTCTTGCTACTGTTTCAAATAGGCTGGCTTAATGTTATGTAGGGAATATTTGCACTGCTGGAATGTTTATTTCTTTATAACTCTTACCTGTAGAATGATTATGTGTTGGGATATAAAAAAAATTTGACCAATAAATCTAGCATAACCTTGTGAGTAGAATGATAAAACCTTGATATAGTAAAAAAATCAAATGTCATGAAAACAGAATCACAGCGCAAATATTGCAATGTGTAGAAACAATAAAGTCATTGGCTATGTCTGTATTAATCAATATGTAATATTTCATTACTTTTGTAACATTAACGTAAAGGAATCTACCTTTGCCTTCCAGCTTGTTTTTTAGATATAAAGCATTTTCCTCATTGATTTTTTTAGGATGATTTTCTGATTATAAAATATTATTTGAAGTTTTCTATGGCATTACTAAGACAATGCAGAATTTCTTGTTATATGTTTCTTAAAATGTATGCTTGAATGTTTTGTTGTAACTCGTTGAAATAAAAGTGGGGTTAAAAATGCAATTTTATCTGATTTTTTGAGATTTTAAAATATTAATATAACAATCCGTTTCAGTTATGAATAAAACACCATATATTATTTCCTAATTTGTTTAATTTCAAAACAACCTACAAAATGAATGAAATTTAGAAAAATATGAGTCATCTAAATACATATATAATAAATTATATGTGAAAAAGCAGAACCGGCCCGAACAGAAGCAGGGCCCTGCGCAAAGTGGACTTGTGGGCCTTGAAAAAAATTTTGTGCAACAAAGATATTTATTGCTCTTTGCTATTTATTCATTCCAGAATTTGGTATAGTAAGAACTGAAGGAATACATGAAATTGAAAAATATGAAATTATTTTGATATAATTAATATTTCAATCTCTCAAAAAAATGTTAATAAATCAAATGAAAAATAATTGCTTCATAAATACAATTTGGTATGCAACTTACTAGAATCAGTTTACAAGATGTGATTTTTGCTTCATTTTCTTACATATTTCACAGCAAATTCGTTATTAATAAAATCTTGATTTATTTTTTGTGTTAATATGGATTCAATAGATGAAATGGCTAAACAAATATTTTTTTTTCTTCTCTAACACTAGATCGCAAATAATTTTGTAATCTTGAGAAAGGTCTTTCTACAGATGCGACAGTAATTGTTAAAGTCAATATAATTTTGGAACAGAAGCAAAATTTGGATACAATTCAAATAAATTACTTTTAAATAAATATTGTAATATTTATAATTTTGTGTCCTGGAAAGCAAAACTTGACGGCAAATTTTGGTTTCGTTAAATAAATTATTGCAATTCTTTTTTCAATATTTGGCAACAGTGCGAGGTTTTGTGCGCTCGCACCATTTGAAAGCCCCTTGGGCCGACCCTGTGAAAAAGGTTGATCTTATATTCTGGTTGTGTACTTACCTATCCAAATTTCTTGACCATGAAAAAAAAATTGTTGAAAAATATCAAAAATAAAGATCACAAAGGAATGGAAAATGCTGCATTATGAAGGAAAGAATTGAACCCTGATTTTTCTAATCACGAGGAAATTTCAAAAGCATTTTCCTACAAATTATATTTTTTGACGTGGTTAGTTTCAGCAGTATATTAACAATATTATTTCTCGTTACAAGATAATAGACAGTATTAACTGATACTGGTCAGATTAAAAAAGTATAATTGTTCCATGAAAGACAGAATTTTGTTTACTCATTATGGTATTACTGAGAGAGATCATATTTCGTACAAACAAATTATTGTGTTTCATAAAAATGCTGATATACATACACTTATCAGTTAAAAAAAGGGGGAGGTTGAGGATTAAAATTTTGTCAAATTTTTTACCTATCCTCCTCAGACTTGAGACCAACTTTGAATTTTAAATTTCATTCATTTTTGCATGAATAGTTTGTAAATACATCGAAACATTCCAAAAAAATGTTGAAAAAATATTTCAATTTTTTTAATTGAGAAAATCAATGTCTTCTACAGGAGACATTGGGTCATACGTTGTAGTAAATAACAAATTTTAATTTGATACTTAATATGATATTTTGTAAAATAATGTAAATATTTTGACAAAATGATGCAGAATTTTAATTATAATAGTTGCCTTTATTCATTTGATGAAGTTTTTTTTTATTAAAAAATAGATTACAAATTCATTAGAAATCTTGCTAAATGTAAGTACACACTAAACAAATCATTAAAAAAGGGTTTTAATGCCTTGCAAATAAGGCTCTACATTTTGAATAGGGAATCTAGTAATATGCGGAACAAATCACACTCCTACGCTTTTATAAAAACTAATTCAACCTTAAAAAGATTGTGTTAAGATTACCTTACCAACATTCATTTATCAAAGACCCAGTGTCCCCTGGAGGAGACACCAAAATTGTTGGGTCTTTTTCTCCAAGTAGGTAAGATATATCACAAAACAAATAATGTACTTTAAAAATATACACTTTATGCTACATATTAGGATGTAAAAGAAATTTTCACCAAATAAAATATCCAATGATATAATGACTTAGTTATGCTCGCACAAGAAATATTCCGTTTTCCAGAAAACACCATTTTTAAATGACTGTAAAAAAAAAAAAAAAATCCAAACACGTTTCAGCTGATAAATGACTGCTGATAATTTATATCTAGAGGCATTTGAATTAATTTAGTGAAATTTTGTAAAAGTGTTGTTTAGTGTCTCCTATAGGCGACACTGGGACTGAGGAGGCTATAGGATGTTCATTATAACATATGGCCATTTTAAGATATTCAAGATTTTTTTCATTATCAGTGTATGTGTCAACATGAGGGGGAAAACAATCAATTATAATTTTAAGTATATTAAAGGCTTTGCCCATATTTTCAAAAGCTTTATTTTTAAAATATTATCTTTCACTTTATATATTAGTATGCCTTATTTCTATTAATTTGGTTCGATTATTGTTATTATTGTTTGGTATTGATTATGGCATGGTTAGCAATTCCAAATAAACATAGCTGTTCTCAAATTCTTATTAAAACTAATATATTCTTTAAGTATTTTCATTGCTTTTGTTGACTCTTATGATTCTTCTTCTCCTTCTGTAGGAAGGGCAAACGCAAGAGCAAGTTGCCACCACTCATAAAAGAAACTCTGAACAAGAAACTGTGCAGTGACAGTGGGAATGAAAAGTCTGAGAATCAAGATTCCTCACGATCTGGCTCCGATTCAGAGTCCTCTGAGGTATGCATGGCATTTCTGAAGGTAGTGGGGGTGCCCTTTTATTTTGTCTTTGGAAAAATTCCCAGGAAAGTAAATTGCATGTTGTTACGAAGTTGTAAAATTGTTTCCTTGACATGCTAATCTTGGCAAGTTTGGCGATCCTAGAATGTGGTCCTATCTCTACCGGGAGCCAGTAACTTCATGGACCTTCTAGAGAATACGTCACTTCCTATGTAATGACGTCACTTCCTTTTGAATAGGTATAAAAGCAAGCACTCAAACCAAGAGTAGTCAGTTGGACTTTGGGACAGCGTTGAAGCTGGTGAACTGAGAGACATGTGAGCACAATTGAAAGTGCTGTGTCTGAGATTTATTGGTGATCTGTTGATTATTTATAGAAGTTCTGTTCCTGTGCTTCGTTAGTGTTTTGCTGAAATCTTCGTAAAATAAAGAGTCATTTATTTTTTTTTTATTATCCTGTTTGTTGGACTGTATTCACGTTCACCCATAAGACAATTTTTGTAACAATATGTACATTATTAACCTGCTGGTGGATTTGGATCAAATCTATTAACAGGTTAACAGTCTGTCTGTATGTTCTTGCGTATGTGAACACAATTAATGAAAAGAAGACGTCTAAAATGCATACACAGTTTTTTGTTTGTTCTTTATTTTTTCTCATTGTATTAAAAAGCACAAAGCACCCAGTTTTGTATAGGAGTAAATCAAGGGGAGAATATTCCTACTGGTTTTCTAAGTGTACATGTTCCAGAAAGTGTGAAATTATTTGCTGTGATTAACTCTTTCAGTTTTATTATAATAAGCTTTTAATTACGCGGTAAAGCACTGCTTATGTGTCGCTTCATCACAGTCCCAATCCATTCATAACCAACATAATGACAAAATATTTCGTTTACATGACACAAAGCTTTGGTTTACTTCATTTATCCCCTTTCTAAAGTTTTCAAATTTTCTGCCATTATTTCTCTGTTCCTATTAAGGGGAAAATTTTCTTAGAAAGCTGGCAGATAACATTCTTTTCCTGCCTCCATTTCCAAATAAAAGCCTACTACTCACATGCACATAAAATAAAAAATGGGTAATTAGTACTGTAGTATATGCAAGTAAGATATGATTTTTCTCACTTTTATGATCAGTGTTTAATTTTAACATTTGATTATTGTTTCCATTCTACGTAGTAATATATTAGTACTAGCTGAAAGAATTCTTAAATTATTGCTTTGAAATCAATTTACAGTAGTAGCGTTAAATTTGCAATAATCAGTTGTTTTTTGAAGTTTTGTCTGTACATCTTTTCATTTACATGTCGTTTTACATTGGTCCCTTGAAAGACATGCATACAGTGCTTTACTGTATTTTTATCTGTTATTTTTTTATTGCCATTTATATTTTTAGCTGTTGATTATATTTTTTAGAATTAATTATCTGATTCTAGGAAGAAACAGAAAAGGATGTGACACTCAGCATTCCAGAAATCTTGAAACTGCAACTGGAAGATGATTGGCGTGCTGTCACGAAGAAAAACAAGGTGAATGACCTTTTTATAGTGGTATTAAAAATTATTTCTTTGAGTGTACATTCCCTGAAATTAAGATTGGGGATAAATAAAATATTTGAAATTAAGAGAACACCCATATGAAATATTCTTTCCTTCCATCAGATGAAAAATGAACTTGCGTTTAAAAATTTATTTGTTCAATTACCTTATATGATGAAGTACCTAATAGTGCAAAAATCTGTATCACCAATGGTGTCACAGTGGGGCACTGGCAAATTATGTCTCCATTGGGAGTATTAGAAAACTAAACTCCTCACTGTCACTCTTTATAAAAGTGCTTCATTTTATTGGCATGCTTTATCACTTTTTATAATGCTGTTATGAATTCTGTAAATGTAATGTATTTTGGCCTCTTGGCGCGGTTTTCGGCGACTTGGCGTCACGAAATTTCTACTCTTTTCTAGAAAATTCACCAATCTCCTGAGAGGATATATAGCCTCGCTGCATTCATGATCAGTCAGTTCCTGTTGTGCTTTCATTGTGTGTGACTCACGATCGTCAGAGATGAGGCTGCTGAATTTTAGCCGAGTGTCTAAGCCGATTTGCAACGTATTGTTTTTAGTTTATCCCATTCTTTGTGTGTGGGCTATTTGAACTGGTAGTCTTTTGAAGACTGGGTTGTTTTTGCGTTGTCAACTGTAAATACAGCTGTAAATAAATTTTTGTTCCTGACATCTTGATTGAAGTCCATTCAATCCATGAACTTGTTCAAACCTTAACAATGCTAATAGAGGATTTTAAAAGATCTCGTAATTAGGGATGGCTGTTATTGTGAAAATAACTGGTTTTCGGTTATTCAGGTTTTTTTCACCTTAGGTATAACCTGGCGGTTAAAACTGCTCAAAATAACAGGTTTTGGGGGTTTTCATAGAAAAAACAAACTGTAGGCAAAATTTTTTATTAGTATTTTTTTTGCAGGAAACAATCCATTGGCCAATATTTATCTGTTCATAAAGAATCTTTCAGTAATCCACCAACCAACAGACCCTTGAGGAAGCCGTTGTCATTGATTGGCCTAAGATGATGAGATTCAAAGCTTCATTATATACTTGGTAAATTATAGTCTAATCATGCCTAAAATCAAACCTATCTTCCGATTCGTGGTTTTTTTTTTTTTTTTTTTTTAAACCCAGTTATTGGATTTTTTTAAAAATAACCGAATAAAAAAAAACGGTTAGTTTTTCCCATCCCTACTCGTAATTTAGAAAGAGTCGGGAAATCGGTATTTTTTATGTACATAATGACTCAATTTTTTTTTTATATATAGATTGACAATATTTTACAGTTACTTTATTTTATTTTTTTGCTGAATACTCCACTCAATATTAAATTATAGGAGAGGGCTATATTTTAATATTGTGCTATCGGCTCAACATGATTTTATTAATACGTTTATTTATTTTTCAGTCCTGTAGGTTAGGACAGTAACTGTCTCTATGTGTTGCGGCATTCTGCCATTCCTGCAACACTCTAATTATGCCACTGTTTATGACCCAGTGCTGTAAGCCCTACATCAAGAATTGTCTGAAATCCAAGAAAAGCCCCCGTGCCATTCTTGATCAATTATTTGAAATTGTCCCAACTGGAGGATGGCAAATTTTCAAACACTTGAAGAATGGAATGAAAAATCTGTTAGGAAATCATCTCCTAACAGACTTTCCATCAGTTAGGAGATGATGTCTCAAATTTTACTATCATTGTGAATCTGGTTCTGTAAAATTTTTCTTAATTCTGTTAATTTAGGGTATCTTTTTGCTTAATAGGATCATTTATGAGAACTAACAGATTAGCACCAGTGTACTCGACCATTTGAATATGTTTTTCAGTGAATTCACTTAAAGAATCAAATAAAAGTCATTATAAATTTCTACAAAGGTCTCTATTGTAATTTCAGTGTTTACAAAGAAAATATGTCTTGAATGGTGTAAAAATAGCCTTTTCTTCTGTTTCCAGTTAGTCAAATTGCCATGCCAGCCCAATGTCATAACAATCCTGGAAGCTTTTGTGAAACATTTGGCCGCAAAGCTCTTGTGTGCATCCCCTCCCAGAAATTCTAAAAATGGGAAACAACTCATGCCAGATGATGTACAAAATAAGTAAGTGTGAGCAGTTTTTGATTTCAAAAGCTATAATATGTATAATAAATTATCTTTTGAGCTAAAGCAATAGCAATATTTGTGTTCCTGATAACCATCATCAATTCATCCTGTTCTCAAAATTAGAGGTGAGAATTATATCTTGAGATATTAGAACTTGTGTGTAATAATAATCCAATCATAAACTAATTCTTATCCTATGTTATGGATGTAAGCTTGTTTGTATAAAGAGGGTTGTTTTTATACAGGGTATCCACACTTATCGTGGTCCAATATCTAATTTCTAAACCGTTAGAGATAGATATGTAGTTCCAATTGGGAAAATGCTTTAAATAAAGAAAAGAATTAGGTTTTTTTGAGTCACTAAATATATTTCTGGAAAAGTTATGAATTCTAACTTTTTCAGGAATATATTTATTCACTCAAAACACATAAATTATAATTCTTTCCTTCATTTAGAGAGCATCCTTCCCTTCATTTCATTAGAGCATTTTTCCCATTGGAACTCTATATGTCTATCTCTAACGGTTTAGAAATTAGCTATTGTACCACATTTAGTATGGACACCCTGTATATAATTTTACTCAAGTAGAGTGTCTGATAATTTTATTTAAGAATTAATATTAAATGTTTTCTTTTAGCCTTTCTTTAAAAGACTACAGTTTGAAGGTCTGTTAATATCTTCTTCCTACCATGTTACTGAATATGTTTTCTCCCCTCAGCAGTGACAATAGAGGGGAAAAGACCAGTTCTGAATTGACAGTTGAAAGAAATTATAATTTTTTTCATCTCTGCACCCTTGTGTCCATTACACTGGCCATCTGTTCCCTTTCACTCTATAATACTAGTAGTAGCTGATAACCCAGCATTGCTCAGGATCCATATTTTTTTCATATGCCTGCCTCTGGTTTATTTTTTCTACAAATATTGTCACTAACTTTTCCCAATAAACGTAAATCTCCTTTGAATCCTGTATTACTGAATTCAAACTTCCAAATCTAGCCTTTTTATTACCTTAAAACAGTATGGTTTAATGAAAATGCTAGAAGTTTCGAAAAAGGAAATTGATTCTAAACTTTTAAACAATAAACCGTGTAATAATTGATGCAACTTTAAAATGAACAGTTATATTTCTCATGTTTATAAATTAAAACACAGTAGCATATAATAGTAATATTTTGTTTTGCAAAAGATAAAATAAAAAAAACCCCATAAATGAATAAAAAAAATACAACAAACTGATAAATTAAACGCCAGAAACATCTTTTCTTCTTGCCCGTATTCGAATAATAATCGAGGGGGGGAAAGTAAGGTTCAAAAAGAATAAATAAGAAAAGCAAGAACTGATAAATTAGGCGTTTTTAATTGATATATTTTTAACTAATTGTAATTTTGGAATTTGAATGGTGAAAATTGTTGGGAATAAATTAAATCTCTCCTCTTTTTATCGGCAGCATCAGCAAGACTATAATTTTCAAATCTTGTTGGCTCTAGTTGGTCAGCATTGCGATCGACGCTAACTGGAATGATATGCTGATTCGAATCACTGATTGATCCCAATCGGCATATCATTGAAGATATAAATTTCTCAATCGCCGCACATATATATAAAGATGCAATGCTAGTTTTACGCTAGCTCGCTGTTACTCACTGTGTTTTCTCTCGCTGGCCCTCTGGCTTTTACTTCCTCTTTCCGGAGATGATGTCGTGATGTGTGTGTCACGACCTGTTATGATATGTGTTAAGTATTGTTTTTATTATTATCTATCTTGTGTTATGGCTACGAGGGGTATCCATGTTGTGCCGTAATAAATGTCAAGTTAAAATTTAAACTGTCTTCATCGTCATTTGTGTGGATCTCTATCTTCGTGAAAAATTAAATTTATCATTTCAGATTAATTTTTCACAAGAAAAGTGGATTCCTTGGATTATTTCCCGTCTTTTGGTACTTTCTGCACATTTGTGCTTTCAGTGGTCCGTGAGAAGATAGCCTCACATACATAGACACATTTGCTTACTTTTGAATTATTAATGGTGCAGATTGATGTATTTGTTTCTGTTTGTAGGTTGAACTTGTGCAAGGAAGCCATGGATGGCATTCGTGTGTACTTCGACTTCACTCTGCCGCACCTGCTGCTGTACCGCCAAGAGAAGAAACAGTACTACACAGATGGGACCACATGCTCACCACTTGTTGATTCCACGAGGTGATTTCAGATCTAAAATTATTTAATAAAATCATTCCAATCCCATAGAAAGAGAAAGTATTGTAATCATCTAAAAAGTTAACCTTGAGATTTGAACTTTTGGTGCCTCTCTGAGTTAAAAAAAAAAAAAAAAAAAGATTTTTAGAATTATGTCGGTTTATGAGTACAGTGAATTAGTAGGATGAAATTTGGTGCATGGTTCTTACACCAAAATTGCAAATTTCTCTCAAGTTTTGAATGAAATCTGTCTTTCTGTCCATCTGCTTGCAACATGATAACTCAAAAATGCTATGAGCAAGAGGGATGAAATTTAGCTCATAGTTTTATCACCAGAAATTGGGATTTGTTTCGGGTTTTGGATCCATTTGGTGAAAGGGTCCGAATACATGCTTGTTTCTCTTTGCTGTAATGGGAAGTTTTGCATAAAATGCAGTATTGCATGAGCATGCAAAAAAGTCAAAGGGAGGATACTCCCACTTGTTTCTAATGGAATTTTGGTATTAGTACCAATTCAAGAGTTGCGTTAAATTTACTACATGAAATTGATTCGTTTTTTGTACAGTTTTTTGTGGCTAGAAATGTGCTTCCCAAGGTGTGTTGATGAATGGTGGGAAGTATACCTTTTCTCTACTAATAATAAAGGAGAATGTGTGTTGACACTCTATAGGGCAGACAAAGCACCTAGAGCTATGGAAGAGGAATGTGCACTTCAGAGCAATTTAAAAAAATTAATTAGAATTTTAGTTAATTAAAAATATTATCCAAAATTTTTGCATTTTTTTACCAGTAACTTTTGAAATATTATAGAACTAAAATAATTTTTATATGCCTTAAAATTAGAAAAATTATCTTTTCAATGGTATTATTGTAATTGTTGTCCTTTTTCTTTTCTATTATTATTATTTACTTATTTATTTTCAAAATTTTAAAAATATCTTTATTCATAATTTACAACAATGTTTTCATTTTTTAGACACATATTTAATTGCATTTTTCTCTACCATTATTAAAAGATAAATGAAAATTCTGCTTTATTTTTCATGTTCTTTGGTAATAGTGTAATGAATTTTACTTCATGTTTTATGCATCTTTTTTTTTTTTTTTTTTTTTTTGAATTCAAGTCCGTCTAAGATATTAAACAAATTATGATGTAAAAAATTACTTTGTTAAAGTAACCATGAATATCAAATTGTGTATAACAGATTCATCTGAAATTGAACAAAACTAGTATTATCAGCAAGCAAGCTGATTGCCAAAAAAGGCTACTATCACATAAAATGTTTTGCTGTTTGATTTGCTCATAAAAAAAAAACTCTGACTTCCTCCTCAGTCAAAAATTCTTCATGTACTCTGTTTGAATCTTCAGGAAGTGAAAAAAATATATATCACTTTCCTCTATCGCATGTTTTATACATTTCTACCTTTAGTAAGCAAAAAATATAGTTGAATCTTAGATAATTTTGTCTGAGTAAGTTATTCGGAGGTTCAAATATAAAAAATGTCAATTCAAAAATTATCGAAACCCTCGTTAAACTATTGTTTAGCTTTTCTTATAGAATAACTTAAATTTGTCTCATTGCAGTACCGATATCTTTCTAAATATTAACAGTATTCAACTGGAATTTTTATATAAACTATCCAATATATCTGGCTTTGAATTTATATAAGAAAAATTATCTTATGTTTGGTACATGCATAGTTAAAAATTATTTAATTGAAATACTCTTTTTTTTCTTCTTCATATATTTAAAATATTTACTTTAAAATGTAATATAACACTTCACTTGCATATTGTAACACACTTTTTTATGTTTCGTGTAATTTGGTTGAAAACTCTGGATGTTGCAAAAGTCATGCATAAAAATTTGGGATTTTTCAACAAATCTTTCATATCTTCCTGAATATATGTGCTATTTTTACAAAAATTCATAGAAGTATTACAGACCATAAATAAACAATTGATGAAAGTTGCAAATCATTATAAGCTTTCTTGAAATGAAGTGAACCTAAATCATTTTCTTCATTATGAATTTCTAGTTGGTCCCCTAAATGCCCTTGTGACCAAATCTTCAATGTGAATTGTAAGTTCAAGCCTATTTTTTACATGGTCTGAGTTCCGGGAAAATCCAGGCAGCCTTTTGGAAGATATTTGAAAAAATGTCCAAATCCAAAAGTGTTCGCATTATTCTGTCACCCACCTGTAAATGAAGTGAACACTCAATGGCATTGGTATTGTCATTCTCATTTCAATATGGCTCCACCACAGGAAAAGGTATAAATTGTTGAGGCATGTTTACCCTAAGTCAGCCGTCAGATAAGTGACTTTGCTTTTCTGTTTTGGTTACTCCCGTTCAAACTTCTACATCTCAAATGCTTGATGGGTTGGCCCCAAAGTTTGGTATTGATCTACAGTAAACTCTCGATTATCTGGCATTCAAGTATCCGGAAAGCTCAACTAACCGGAAAAATTAGAAAATGAGTTTTTCTAAAAGTTTGACATATGCGGGCAAAAATTTAGCCTGCGCTCGCCCTTTTCCATTCATGCGGACAATTTATTTCTGGGATGCAATGTTCGCTCTGCACGGAGGGGCGTAGAAGGAAAACAAAAAGCAATATACAGTACTGTGACGTACACAGACTTGTTTATGGGGGATTCAAAAGAAAAAGTGAGACCCCCCCCCAAAAAAATAAAGGTCCTCACTTTTCGCCGAAAAATAAGACCTAAAAACGAAATCGACAAAAAAAAGGTAAAGGGACAAAATCGTTAAAAAAAAAGCTTATGGGGGGTTACTCCAGTAGTAGTCTCTTTCTTTTCCTTTGTTTATTTACCCTCCAAATACCGGCAGATGTTGATTCCGATTACGTAATATCACGTGCTGGAGAATTGGAGGCGCGCGTATTGCACAATAACCCTTGCGATCTTCTAAAAGATAATTAGTTTTGATATTCAATCTGGGATTTTTGTTTATGATCACTTAAAAGTTTTATTATGCTTTCTAAGAATATTTTTCAGTTGCATCGGCTATGTTTATATTTTTACAATTTATATATTTAAGGTAAAATTTGGGCTACAGATCATATTTTTTTTTTTAAATAATCAATGTTAAATTAAAATCTTCATAATATATTATGTAAATACAATGTTATAGAAGATACAGAAGTATTCTTAAAAATTATATTTAATGCACATTTGAAAATGACAAAAACAAATTATTTGGCCGAAAAAATCTTTTAAATAGGCTAATCGCCCCATTTTTCCCGTTACACTCAACTATCCGGACTTTTCAGGTATCCGGAAATCGGAGTTTTCCAAGTATGCTGGTTAGTTAAGCTTTTACTGTATGTTTTTTCTATAAGAACTACATGCCAACTTTCATCTATTTACTTTAATCTTTTGAATCTTTGTGTTCATATACACGGACTTAATTTAAAAAGTGTTTTGTTTTTGGATTCAGGATGATCTGATTTGCTAATATTCATCAAAATGCCAAGATTGAATTCTTTGATGATTGTATTGCTTTCTAGTATTCTTCATTTACTAGGAAGTAAAAAGATAGTTTAAAAAAAAAATTCAATAACTAAGTCATTACTTTTAAACATGAATTCATAACACAAGTAATGTTAGAAATTCTGTATAATACATGCAGTATTTTTTGTTATCACTCTTTTTGAAAACGAATTGCACTTTATAAGTATGAGGCGTGTCCAGAAAGTAAGTTTCGTTTCGTTCTATCGCCACCGCAGCGCTAGTGTCACAGTTCCGTGCATGTGCACACGTGTCTCTGGTTGGTTGTCTGTCCACTACACCATTACAGTCAGGTTGTGTTGTGTTTACATGTGTTAGTGAGCGTTCAAAATGTTTAATACGATTGACGGTCCCACTGACTGTGAAGTGCGTTTTGTAATGCGGTTTTTGAACGCAAAGAATGTTAAGCCAGCTGAAATTCATCGTCAACTTGTAGAGATTTGTGGTGAAAATGTAATGACTGATGGAATGGTTAGAAAGTAGGTTCGACAATTCAATGATGGACGCACCAATGTTCATGACGAAGCACAGAGTGGGCGACCTCTGTTATCAGTGATGGTGTGGGTTGCAAAAGTGAATGAGAAAATTTGTAAAAACAGATGGTTCACATTAAGAATGCTTTGTGATGAGTTTCCACAAATTTCAAAAACTGTTTTGCATGAGATTGTCACAAATCGCTTAAATTATCGCGAATTATGTTTCCGTTGGGTTCTGAAAATGCTTATGGATGTCCACAAAACAAAGCGACTGGCAGTGCTTTGACATTTCTTACCCGATACAGTGAAGAGGGCAATGAATTCCTAAACAAAATTGTGACCGATGATGCAACTTGGGTTTGTCATGGCACTCCAGAATCAAAACAACGGTCGATGGAGTGGAGGCACTCACGGTCCCCCACAAAAAAAAAAATTCAAAACAACATTGCAGCACACAAAATCATGTGCACTGTGTTCTGGGACAGACATGGCATTCTGCTTGTTGAGTTCCTTCCCAGAGATG
The DNA here is from genome assembly GCA_013235015.1 of Araneus ventricosus. Classification (NCBI taxonomy): domain Eukaryota; kingdom Metazoa; phylum Arthropoda; class Arachnida; order Araneae; family Araneidae; genus Araneus; species Araneus ventricosus. The sequence goes on along the minus strand of BGPR01007391.1, from coordinate 14,616 downwards.
AAACCATCAATGCGGTGCGATACTGTGAAACATTGCGAAAACTGAAGCGTACAATTCAAAACAAAAGCGAGGACTGCTCTGTCAAGGCATTGTGTTGCTTCATGACAATGCACATCCCCATTCTGCTAGTATCACTCAAAACCTTATTCAACAATTAGGTTGGGTGCAGTTCAATCGCCCGACCTACAGCCTCGACCACGCATCTTCAGACTACCACTTGCTCTTGAACTTGAAGTGTGATTTTGGAGGGAGGCGCTTTGTCAGCAATGACTGTGCAAAAAGCGGTGTTCAGCAGTGGCTGTCTTCACTGGCGGCATCTTTCTTTGAAGAGGTTATAAACAAGTTGGTTTCCTGCTATGGCAAATGTCTGAACAATGGTGGTAACTATGTAGAAAAATAGTTTCCGAAATGCTCTTCAGGGTGCGCAGCGTCATGAAAAGTGCTTAAATTTGAAAACCATTTTTAAGCATCTTAAAAGTGCTTAATTTTGAAAAAAGTTCCTTAAAAAGTGCTCAATTTTCTCGAGAAGTGCAAAGAAAACATTCTTCTTTTTTGTTTCGTCTGACATTGAATATGATAAATCGGAAGCATAGTCAAGCAAGTCATAGCAAGTTTACTGGATCTATCAAGAATGAAAACGGGTCATTCCATATCAAGTGATCCAGAGCTGGTTGCTTGACCATTTTATAATCGAATGATTTTTTGTATGTTGATTCCTACATAATTAGAGAGTCCAAAAAGACTAATTTTAATTTTTTATCTTTTTCTGAATTCCGATGGCAGTCATTTTTGTTACACAAAACATGCTGATTTTTGCGTTTGTAGGGGTTTGCGTTAACTTTTATTACTCGGAACTGGTGAACCCGAGGTTGATGAAACAAAAACCAGTTTATTCAGGAAGATACGGCCTTTCTTATCTCCAGTACACCTTTAAGGAAAACTGTATCTCAAACAGCAAAAATCAGGTTAAAAGTTTGACTTTAAAAATGACAAATTTTCAATTTTTGAAGGCATGTAATTCCCAAAAGGAATCTATTCTCCATATTACTTTTGTGGGGATGTGTAGCTACCTTAATGTACTATATTTACAAAAAATTTCAACCCTGAGATTCGCTTCTTTTAAGAGCTTGGGTTTTCAAAATCCGAAAATTTCAAAAAAATCCAAATTTTGACACCTTATATCTTTGTTGGGGCAAAGTTTAAAAATCTGAAATTTTTACAGATAAACCCTCTATAGTGTATTATACTGCTGTAAAAATTTCATGTTTGATATTTATCTACAAGTCAAGTTGGAGGACTCCCATAAAAAACATATTTTTTGCCGAAAATGACGGAGCATAAATTTGACTAAGTACTATTTTTATCATTAATAAATTATAATATGATATAACTACTAATACCTATTACATATAAACTTACCTTTTTTACATGAAGAAGCTTGTGCACAGTTTAAATGCATAATGAAGTTGAAAAATTTTAATATGTTTCATGGTCACTTTAGGTTTCACAGTATAATTGAGGCTTCTCTATTCACTTATTTTATAACACAGCTTTTAGTATGGTTACCATTCTTAAAACAATTTAAAAATTCAAATAAAAGTGTCAATGTATTATTTACAACTAACAGAGCACAAAAGTCAGGATATACTATACAGGAGTTGCGTTTATCGTTCTACCTTGATTTGTATTCATTAAGAAGTTTTGATATTTCTTCACTTAGTTTTGGGGAAATGTTATGTGTCCTTCCAGTAGTTGTTGTAGTTCTAAGGCACTTAGTTCCCTTAAAACATTATTCATAGGCACCCAAGTCTGGTCTTCCTCCTTTTTCTTAAAAGCTGTCCTTGGACTGGCAGGGATGATAAAATGTTACAAGCACATCTTTATTTATATCACTAATGTCATTCACCTCTGCCAGCCACCATTGCCATGCATGTGTATGTGACCATCACATACACATGCAATAGAATCACTTGTGTGAAGTAATGAGGCACTTCAGGTTACTCTCTGACACAGGAACAAAAGAATGGAAACTCCTTGTACCAGTAATTGCCACAGATTTTTCGAATCGGTCAAGAAGTTCATTGTTATGATGTTGAATGATTTCTTTATCTTTTATGTAAGTGAAGGCGATTCCTTCTAAATGTTCATGACAAAATTCAAACATTTCTGCTGGTTTCAATATTTGGTTAGTGTACAGTAGCTGGAGACTTCTTTTGGTTTGTTGAAGTCTATCACAAAAGTTTGTGAACAGGTCTGACTAACCACGCATTTTGTTGAATACGTATATTAGGCCTACAGAATTTTAAGAGATTATCTTATAAATAGAAACATGACATAATATCATGTTATAACTAAACAGAATAAATACGAAGTAAAATTAATGCAACAAATGGTGCATTAATTGAAAATATAAATGCCATAAGAATTAATTTGAATTGTAATTTTAATTACAAATATTACTTGAGGTCATATTATAATTTATTGATGATAAAAATAATATTTATTCCAATTAATGCTTCGTCATTTTCGGCAAAAAAAATGCGTTTTCTATGGGATTTTTAAAGTCCTCCAACTTGACTTGTAGATAAATATCAAACATGAAATTTTTACAAGCAGTATTGTGACAAAATCAACTTGTGGGTGTATGTGTATGCAATCCAATAAGCAGGATTAAAAAAAATAAAGCTCTTTATTTTACAAATATTTCCAAGCAAAGAAACGTAGCACAAGTATTAACACAGCACTAGTAAAAATTCACAACAGAGACTACCACAATGCTCAAAGGTTTCTTGTTAGCTCACCAGCTTGCTTGCAGGTCAAATTCCAACTGACTCTTCTTGGCTTGAGAGCTTGCCTTTATACTTTTCAACAGGAAGTGACTTCATTTTGTAGGAAGTGACGTAATCTCTAGAAAGTTCATGAAACCAGTAGAAATAGGTGGAAAATTTGAGGTCCTTCTAGAAAATTCCCTTTGTCGTCAAAGTCGTCAACTTTGCCGCCAAGTCGCCAAATTTATCGCCAAGTCTAGCATCTCAGGAAAACGACTTTATAGCTTTGTAACAGTATAATACACTATAGAGGGTTTATCTGTAAAAATTTCAGATTTTTAAACTTTGCCCCAACAAAGATATAAGGTGTCAAAATTTGGATTTTTTTGAAATTTTCAGATTTTGAAAACCCATAGCTCTTAAAAGAAGCGAATCTCAGGGTTGAAATTTTTTGTAAATATAGTACATTAAGGTAGCTACACATCCCCACAAAAGTAATATGGAGAATAGATTCCTTTTGGGAATTATATGCCTTCAAAAATTGAAAATTTGTCATTTTTAAAGTCAAACTTTTAACCTGATTTTTGCTATTTGGGATACAGTTTTCCTTAAAGGTGTACTGGAGATAAGAAAGGCTGTATCTTCCTGAATAAACTGGTTTCTGTTTCATCAACCTCGGGTTCACCAGTTCCGAGTAATAAAAGTTAACGCAAACCCCTACAAACGCAAAAATCAGCATGTTTTGTAAAACAAAAATGGCTGCCATCGGAATTCAGAAAAAGATAAAAAATTAAAATTAGTCTTTTTGGACTCTCTAATTATGTAGGAATCAACATACGAAAAATCATTTGATTATAAAATGGTCAAGCAACCAATTATTTTTTTTCTGGATCACTTGACATGGAATGACCCAAACCTATGAAAGGGAAGGAATCGCTGGTGAAATAGATCCAGGGGTGTCAACACATGTTAAGATAACGCTTATAGTCCAGTCTACAAAGGCCCAAAATGAGGGTGCAAATAACATTAAATCATATAGTTTTGAAAATTGGTACACATGTTAGTGAGATGCTCCTGATGAACATACTAAAAGTCCCCAGTCCTGGGGGAAGGGGGGGTGCTCACGCCTCCATCTTAAATTTCATTCCTACTTTTTTAGTTTTTCTTGAAAATCTCGAAAACTATTCAGTTTTCAAATTATAATTTATTTAACAAATTAAAGAGCGTAAAATTCCCTACAAATACATGCTTTTATTTTTCTTCTATCTTGAATAGTTTCCGACAGAATGAGTCTCAGAGTTTGCCACCATCTTGGATTTCATCCCTCCCCCTTTTTTAGTTTTTCTTGAATATCTCAAAAATTATTCAATTTTCTGACCACATTTGATTTAACAAATTAAAGAGTGTAATTAAGCAAATTAAGAGCGAGCAATTCTCTACAAATGCATGCTTTTATTTTTCTTCTAGCTTTAATAGTTTTTGAGATAATTGGTCTCAAAGTAGATGAATTTGTTAAAAATCTTAGTTGATAGTCCAGTCAATGAAGGGTTTGAAAAAACATTAAATCATATAGTTTTGAAAATTGGTACGCATGCTCGCTAGAGTAGAGGCTTTTGTTAAACATTCTAAAAGTCCCAGTTCCTGGGGGTTTAATAGTTATGCTCGTGGCGCCATCTTGGATTTCATCCCCCCATTTTTAGTTTTCCTTGAATATCTCGAAGACTATTCAGTTTTCAAATTACAATTGATTTAACAAATTTAAGAGCTGTAAATTCCCTACAAATACATACTTTTATTTTTCCTCCATCTTAATAGTTTCCCAGATAATGGGTCTCAAAGGTTGCCCCATCTTTGATTACATCCCCCTTTATTAGTTTCTCTTAAATATCTCAAAGTCTATTCAATTTTCAAATTACATGCAATACAACAAATTAATGATCGCAAATTTCCTTACATAGACATGCCTTTATTTTTGTTCTAGTTTCCGAAGGTTTCGAGATTTCAAGAAAAACTACAGGTACAGTAAACTCTCGATTATCCAGCATTCAAGTATCCGGAAAGCTCAACTAACCGGAAAAATTAGAAAATGAGTTTTTCTAAAAATTTTGCATCTGTGCGCCAAAATTTAGCATGCGCCGTTCCATTCACGCGGACAATTTGTCGTGATTTTACTTCAAGCTAGTAAATTTAGTCATATTGTTCCTTAGGATAAAATTCGTTGTAATTTTACTCTACTCGCTAGTCAATTAACCTTTATATCAGATCAAAGAGGTTACGAAATTATTCAGTTTACACATCGAATTAACTTGCCTTCCTATTCAGCATTCTTTCCTATTCAAAATTTTGTTTATACACTCACCTAAATAAGTAGAAACTGCTCAAAAATAGTAGTATGCCAAATCTAAGGTTACTAGATTAAATAATGGGAAAATTTTTTTCTCAGTCATCAATTAATCTTTTCTCACAATTAGGTATCAAGTTTAAATGTAATTTCAAAAGCAATGGCCGCAATTAACCCCGGTTCTTATGTTCAGCCAGACTCAGTAATGATCTAATTGATGTGTGACGTGTGTGAAAATGATTCCAATCAACAACTTTTAAAGTTAAACAAAACACATTTATTGAAATTAGAAATGAACAATACGAGCATCATAAATTAGCAAACAAAACTTCATGCATATGATTAAGGAATGATAATATTTAACGGAGGGCGCCCAATCTGGAAAACATTTTAAAATTCACAAGATTAAGATGGATCATTTGAGGCGTGAGTCGCAGAACCCCATTTACCCCCTGTAAATTTAAATTCCGAAAAAGGCTGTTGTTAGCCAGGGTGATATTACGTCGAAACTGATTATCTAAAAGAAAAGTGCAAAATTGCTAAGACATTGCTTCATTCAACTATTTTCTTAAGTCTCCTTTTTCCTTTCAAATTATTTCCTACTGTGAAACCAACCATCATTAATTAAACAGAACAAAAAAAAAAATACGTCATTCATACTTTTCACGACTCAAGCCTCAAATAAAACCCCACTACAATAATCAAATATTGCATCGAAAGAATCCCGCACACATGCACAATTGAACAACACATAAAATCATTAATCTAGAATACATATTGCACGATTCAAAAAAAAGCTTTCTTGGCTACAAACACATTATCATTGATTTAGAATTCCTTTACTTCATCAAGTAACTCTTTCCCCCCCTTTTACATTGCTCCCATCCTAGCTACAAAAATTTTGCCATCAGTGTCCGGAACAAGAAGTTCAAGCATGGACTTCCTTCGAAGATAAAAATAAAATGCAGTTTTCCCTCCTTCTTGCGATAGGAGAGGAACGGTAACAAAAAAAACCACCAAAAGAAAAGAGAATAGAACTTTTGACTTAGCTGTCTGGTCAGTTACCCCTCTTATCATGGGATCGGCTGTCTCCTCCGCTGGCTCGTATCGGGATCGGGTGGTCAAGGAAAAACCAGTCTCGCAGCTCCCCTGGTTCCATCTGTCTGGTCAGATACCCTTCTCGGCATGGGATCGCCAGTCACCTCCGCTGCTTCGCATCGGAACCGGGTGGTCAAGGAAAATCGGACAGCTCCGCTGGTTTCTCATTCGGGGATCCTCGGCAGGTCACCACCTCCGCGTGGGTCTTTGGTTTGAGTGGGCGCAAGCCCAAGTTCCTTAAGCAGATATTAACTACTGCAACTATTGAATCATTCGCCTCGTCCTACTGTCACTGTTTGTTGCTTTTATCAAAAAGGAGTGGACGTTAAGCCGATGCTGGTGGATTAAATCCTCGCCTCCGCCGTACGCCGCATTGTTCGAAAGAGAACCCACGCTTCCACTCCTTGCTCCGCTTATTTCGATAACCCCGCCGGGCAGGACAAAGTGTCCATCTCATCCGCTGAGGTGTGAAGAGCAGGGAGAGAAGATTTCTCGCCACCAACCGGGGTCGCTTCAATGCCGGACGAAAAAGGCCGAGACGTGTATGGCGCGCTCTTAAATACTGGCCAGCTCCTACGTCATCGCCTCGCCTTAAACTCGGACTTCATTGGTCAAGAGTTGGAGGGGACGAGGGGGACTCAAGCCACTTTCCCTTCTTTTTAAAAAATTCGCCTTCTTGTGGAAGCTCACCGGATGTAAAAAGAACAAGGTCTCCGAGAAAAGCTACGCCAAGAAACTAGAGAATTTTGCAGCTTCCCTATTCGATTCTTTTTTGTTAACCCAGTAAAATTTATATTTTAGAATTACGGAAAATATTTAATTATTGAAGGAATTGCATACTTTAATAATTCAACTAAGTTTTAAAACCCAAGAAGAAGGAAATAACACAAAATAGCCTCATTTGCAAGAAGAGCACCAAGATAGAATAACCCATTTTGAGACTTTTGAGTTATGAAATTAAATTATAAAACTCAATAAACACATAGGTAAGGAATATAATTCATCTGATACATCAACTAAATTATATTTAAATTATAAGATAAAATTATCAAATTCAATAAACACATAAAGGAATATAAATTCGTTTGACGCTTAACTTAGTCATATTTAAGTTATTAGATTAAATTATCAAATTCAATGAACACAAGCAGGAAGATAATTCATTGATTAAATTAGATAATACATTCACTGAACACAAGAAGAAAGATGATCCACTTGTAAAAAGTCTTTTGGAAGTCCAATTATGACAGATATTAATAAAAATTGACACACCAGTTTCCCCCAAAAAATAAATAAAATTGACAACCACATTACTCATAGTGATTTAGTATGATAAAACAAAAATAGCAAATACAAATTGAAATCACTAAAATACAAATTGAAATCACTAATAGCATCCCCACACAACAAAAATAGCATCACTACAAATTTATTTCTGGAATGCAACGTCCGCTCCGCACGGAGGGGCGTAGAAGGAAAAAAAACAATAAAGCAATATACAGACTTGTTTTTTTTCGGGGGGAGGATGTTCAAAAGCAAAAGTGAGAACCAAAAAATAATAATAATAAAAGGTCCTCGCTTTTCGTCGAAAAACGAGACCTAAAAACTAAATCGCCAACCAAAAAGAAGGTAAAGGGATAGAATCGGTAAAAAAAAAAAAAAGCTCATGGGTAGTTGCTCCAGATTGGTGTCTCTTTCTTTTCCTTTATTTATTTAATCTCCAAATACCGGCAGATGTTAAATCCGATCACATGCAGGAGCGAGTATTGCGCAATAACCCTTTTGATTTTTTTAAAAGATAATTAGTTTTGATATTCGATCTGGGATTTGTTTATGATCACTTAAAAGAGTTTTATTATTCTTGCTGAGTAGAATATTTTTCAGTTTCATCGGCTATTTTTATATGCTTATACTTTTACAATCTATATATTTACGGTATAAGTTCAGCTACAGATCATACTTTTTTTTTCATCAATGTTAAATTTAAATCTTCATAATATGTTTTGTAAATACGTTATGGAACATACAAAAGTATTCTTGAAAATTATATTTAATGCGCATTTCAAAATGACAAAATCAAATTATTTGGCCGAAAAAATCTTTAAAAAAAAAAAAAAAAAAGGCGGTGGTGGTCCCCCCCCCCCCATTTTCTCCGTCACACTCAACTATTCGGACTTTTCAGGTATCCGGAAATCGGCATTTCCCGAGCATGCTGGTTAGTTAAGCTTTTACTGTACATGAAATCCAAGGTGGCAGCAAATTTTGAGACCCATTATCTCAGAAACTGTTAAGGCTAGAACAAAAATAAAAGCATGTATTTGTACGGATTTTTACGCTGTTTAATTTGATGCATTAATTGTAATTTGAAAACTGAATAGTTTTTGAGATATTCAAGAAAAAATTAAACTAGGTAATGAAATCCAAGATGGTGGCGCAAGCTCCTCCCTCAAGACTGGGGACTTTTAGTTCATCAGGAGCCCTTCACAAACATGTATACCAATTTTCAAAACTATATGATTTGATGTTTTTTTTTCAAACCCTTCGTTGACTGGACTATTAATGACTTTTTTTCCCACTCCCTCTTTCTTCAACAATAGGCCACTGCCCTATATTGAAATACTGGAATGGTTATCCTGAAGGGCAAATTAACTGGTAATTTGTTAATTTTAAGAAATATTGAAAAAGTTCACAGATTTTTAAACGTTTTTACTAAGTTCGAAATGTTTCATGTTTTTATGTATGCAAGGTTGAAATATTTTGATTGATTTTTCACTCACTAGAGTTCTGAAATTTTTTACATTTATTGGGTCTTGATGACAATGCAGTATTTTAATAATTTTAGAGCTCTCAATTAATATTTAAAAAAAAATCGCAAAATTACGTTTGCACTCGGTAGGTTTCAGGGGCGCCATCTGTAGTATTTTTGAGAACTAAAACACTTTACACAGTAATTTAAATGTTTCAATAAAAATAAATATATCCTATTATAAATCTTTTCAATAAAATAATTGTTGGAATTAGTTCATGAAAAATTGATTCTAAGATCCCAAAATATTTATAACTAGGGGGTTACACCCCCTACTCGCACTGCTGGTCAACCCCCAATGATCACATTGTGATTCTTTTGGGATTACAACATCATCCCAGCTCACTTCGCTCGCTCGCTGTACAGTTATGAGTGCCTGCTAGTAATCGTAAATTATATATAAATTAATTGCTAAAAGTATATTTAAATAGTAGGAAGTTCTAACTAAATTCTTTTTTAAAAACTAAACTTTTTAATTACTAAAAACTAAATAATCAAATTATATAATTAAAATTTTATCTTTATACCATATATATGTAAATGTTAAAAAGAAATTTGAATGCTAAAATGCATGAGAAGATGTTTACAAAAAAAAATGTTTTTCATCTTTTAGAAATCAGGCACTTAAAATTTCTTGCTACTCATAATTGAATGTTTTTTCAACAGTTTCATTAGCCCTGACTTCATTCCAACAAACTTCTAAATATCCACACTTCTCAATGACTTGTTGCTCAGAAAAGCTTTGCCACATGTATGCACACTCTCTACAATAATTATTTAGCCAAGAAAGATATAACTTTTCTCACTGGGTAGATATTTATGTGTTAAAACCTCAGAAAATTTAAGTTTTCGAAAGATGAGTTAACCCATCTCACAAACTTTTTGCTTAAAAAGGACACTTTAAAGTGACAAATGGCTCTAAATATGTTCAGATTCACTATTCAAAATTATAACCCATTATAATTATTTACTTTTACCTTTATAATGGTAACAAAACAGCCTTTTTTCAAAATTTTTTAAAAAATTCTAAAATTCTTGCTTTTGATACCAAAATTTTAAACATGCTTTTTTTTTCCCACAGAAATAATGATCAGAAAATCTTTGCTACATGGATAAAAGAACAGAGTCCTATCATAATCAACTATGTTCCTATAGCTCGGGAATTTCATTCCGTACACAAAAAGGCTTGACTCTATTTTGTACATTCAGATTGGATCGTCATAGGAAAGATTCCTCAACAGTTCTCTTTTTCGACAATTTCGATTTATAATTGAATCTGCCCAACTTAAACTCATTTTGAAAAATTTCTTCGTCTCAGATCAAATCAAGCTACAATCATCGTATCAAATGTAAACAAAACAAACTTGCGAGCTGTTGCCAAACGGTGATTAAGAAATTCGGCCCTTTTTTGTCGCCACACAAGAGAATTTTATATGTAGATGCTGAATTATGACATAAATTAAAGACTAATAAAAACTACAAAATAATTAATATAATTTAAAAAAAACGCTTTTACCAGTGCATTAAAATATTTTTCTATCAAAAACCCTGGGGGTTATGTATATCCTATCGGACCTTATCCGATAAAATAATTGTTTTAGTTGATGTATAAAATATTTATCATACTGAATTATGACATAAATTAAAAACTAGAAAATAATAAATATAAAAAACTTTTTAAAAAATGCTTTTACCAATGCATTAAAAAAGAAAAGAAAAAAATTTCAAAAATCTAGAGATCAAAACAAAAATCGCAAATGTTTAAGGTGCTGAAAACAGTAGGAGAAAGATATAAAACCACAATGATTACCATAAGAAACGAAATGTTATCAAACATTCGTCATATAAAATATATTATAAATGGGATTACAGTTCTAACTTACTCACGGTTTTTCAACCTGCGCCTTGCGCTTTTCAGATTTTTGTTTTGACCTCCAGATTTTTGAGAAAAAATTATTTTCTTTTTTAATGCATTGGTTAAAAGCAGGATTTTTTTAAAGTTTTTTTTATATTTATTATTGTTAATTTTATAAAAGTTTATTTAATTTTTGTGAATTACAGTGTGCATTATCATTTTTATTTTTTTGTCAAACCAAAAAGACATCCTTTAATTTACAATAGAAGATGTTGTGCAAATGTAGAAATAATAATTAAAATTTTAAAAAATTACTTTTTTAAAATTAAAAAATATATTTATTTTAAATTTTTCAATAAAAATTGTACAGTATTATAAAACAGAAAACATCCTACGCTTAGAAAATACATGGGTGTACGTATGCATCTATGTAAAAAGGTGCTTAATTTTTTTGCCAGGGTGCTTAAAAAGTCCTTAAAAGTGCTTAATTTTTGCAGCAATTTATCACTACGCACCCTGGCTGTTTCATGTAAAAATAAATTTTGTTTTGAAAACACATTTTTCATGTGGGTTTTTCCAAAACGGTACTTACTTTCTGGACACGCCTTGTATTTATTTCTTTGCCTATCTTTTAAATCTTTCACTACTGAAAATAGTATAGAAACTCTTGGAGTGTAGTGTCTCTGAAGATGTAGAAATCTTGTTGTGCCCAAAGCAATTCGAATATCAGTTTTTATTTGAAAAATGATACACCCTCTGTCCAACTTCAGTTGTCCGATTTACTATTTTTCTTTAGCTTAAGAAAGGCACGAAGTTAAATTTGGGAAAACTTAGATTGTTGGCCTTGCATCTTTTCATATAAAGTAATGCACCATTACATGTTTTTCAAGGGACTGACTTGAAATGTTGTATAAACGAAAAGACATATAATCGACTTCTTTAATCTTTGTTTTAGAATTAAATTTTTTATAATAAAAAAATATTACAAATTTAATGCAACTAATGCAAATTCATTTAAAAGTAATATTTTAAAAATTTGTTGAGATAGTACTAGTTTATTACTACATAGTATTGAAAACATTAATTAAATTTTAAGATTAAACTATCCTCCCATTGTTCGCCCCCTCACTCCATCCATGGGTTGTTCCCATATGTTCTACCTTTGCTGCAACCTTTATTTGGTAATGGAAGTAGAAAAAGGATATTATCCTCCTGCTGTCTAGGAAAAGTTTCCTCCTTAATAGGAATAGAGAAATAACGACAGAGGCAGAAGATTTGCAAATTTTTGAAGGAGACAAAACGATGTATAATTGAAGCATTGTGTTGTATAAATAAAGTATACTTTAATCACTGCAATGGTTACAAATGAATCATGACTGTAATGAAACATTGTATTAATGAGAAACATATGAGCGGTTCTTTACTGTATATATAAGTATAGCTGAAATGTTAAATTAGGCTGCTATATTCAATTTTGTTTTCTTGTTTCTCGAACAGGTGTGAAAATTTTTGGATGTGTGAGTATTTATGCACTTGTGTAAACAATGAAAAAATGTAAGGAAAAATGAAGTAATGAAAATTGATGAAAATAGGTAAATACTGTTACTGTTTTATATGTATAAAAGGTAGTTTGATAGAAGGGCACTCAATACCCATCCGAATATTTTGTAATTTGATTCGTTGTCAAAACATATCTCTACTGGAACTACTAGTATATAAATTTTATGTTTATGCATTTGAGCCGTACATCTTTAATTTTGTAAGTTTATACATTTCAAAATCAATATCTCATGGACTTCAATTTTAAATCAAATTTAATTTGGCAAGATAAATTGGGTAAATGGAAACTAGTTGGATGATGGGGGTAAAATTAATACTTAAATTTTTTTTAATTTGTTTGAGAATTGTCCGAAACTATTTGAAAAGCAAGGACACTAGTAATGAAGCACAACTTCAAAAAGTGGTGATGGGTCTCTCCTGATCGTCCCATGAAAGTTGATCGACCATCCCTGAAGTCCCTCCTCAGTGGTTCAAGACGTGAAGTTCGAGCTAGTCCAGAACCCAAAGGAGCACCCGTGTCTTCAAGAAACCTGAACAAGGAGAGGAGGACTGTAATGTGATATCTCCTTTCAATTGCACGAATACTATATTAGCTGGGTCCGCTTGAGTATTGGCATGATTGCTTACCAAAATGTCTAGTTGGTAAGTGTCGGAAAGCAGTCCTCAAGAGCAGGATAAAAAAAAAAATAAAGCTCTTATTGCACTGTATATTCTAGGAAAGCAAACTAGCAAGTAATAGGTAAATCTACTTCTTGCTACCAAATTACAAATAAGCAAACACAATCTCAATTCAGCATCAGTAGTCCTACAAATGTGTTCTTTCAGACGCTACCAGCTTTACTGTTGACCAAACGTACGCAACTGACTCTTATTCCTAAGTTTGCTTCATACTCTTTTCAACAGGAAGTAAGCCTATAAAGGGGGTGATGTAATTTCTAGAAATTTATGGGCCTAGTGGCTAGGACACAGTTCAGGATGCTTTTAGAAGACTCTTTAGTTAAAGGCATGAGTACTCAAAACAACTTTATAAGCTTCTTGTGAATATTCATAAGTAGCAGCATTCATGTATTGGTAAGATTCCTGTCAATGAGAATTATTTCTTAGATTTGGTCGATTGTCATTGGGGCCCCTACATAATAGAATAGTATTGGAAGTTTCTAAGTCTCAATAAATAAGTAAGTGCGGCCCATAATAAAGGTACAAGCAAAATTACACGTGATCAGTATATAATTCAAAAAGATTTAATATATTTTCGCATAAACTTTGTTTATTTTTCCATAATCTCTGTAAGCTGTGAGACATTTACCCATGCTTGATGCTCATTTGAACATCCCTTATATCTACTGCTAGTTTGACAAGTTCTTTGAAGTACCCAACAGTATTGGTAAGCAACTGCCAAACCTCGTTAGAAGTTGAGGTTACATGAATCTTCATGAATCATTACCTTAGGAATTCCAGTCACTTCCAGCAATTTTCACCGAACATTAATGCAATTATCTTTCCTTAATCAAACGTCACATTTTGAGTAGTTGTCATCCTCGTGTGATGTCCTCCATCATTGTTCTTCTCTTCAACATTTTTAAATTTTTTGCATCAAATGTTGACTTTTTTTAAGGGCTTAAATGTGTTCAGCCCATAAACAACCTGCAAATGCTATGAATTTTAGCTCTGATCAACTCCTTCAGCTCTGAAAAACTGATTAATTAACTGCATAATATTCTGCATTAGACATGCATTTTTACAAGCTTCCGTAAGCTCGACTGACAGATCTTGAACAAAAACAATCACTTCAAATGTTAACTTACAACACCCTAAAGGTATCGAAAGTGAATGCCTTAATATTGCACCTGCATGTTTTGTAGCAGCCACCTCTACCTTATTATCTAGCAGCTTGCATCATAGTTCTTGGCATGCTTTTTTTATTGAATTGTTTTATCTCAGATTTAATCACTTTAACTGTAGTTTTTATAAAAATGGATCATAACTTAGAATTTTAATGAGGAAGAGATTGACTGACTGGTTATAAGTCTATTTTATGGAAACAAATGAGCCAGTGGGAGTGTTCTCCCAGCTCTCATAAACTCGAAACAACAGTGCACATTTGTGCCTGGTCTAGTGTAGAAAAGCCAATATACAGCTAGGACATCTATTTGACTGATAGCAATACGTAACTGAACGGTAGCATGTG
>BGPR01007390.1:56754-71549 GCA_013235015.1 Araneus ventricosus | reverse complement strand
CAGTATCGTATATCATATTGGGTTTTTTTGGAGGGGGGGGGTATTTATGATTTACAAGCTTTCACGAACATAATGTCTTTATTCAAATTTGATGCATAACTAATTTTTTCGAAGAAAAATTAAAAGAGGCCTGTTTTTGTAAAATGCAGATAAGAATTTTTTCTTCATTAAAGCTTGTTTCAAAACTCGTTTTTAGTTTTTAAATAGGTTATCTGTTAGATTCAAATTGTTAAGATAGGGTAAAAAGCTATCTATAAAATTAAAATTTAGAATTCTTTCCCCTTCATATTTTAAATCATCTAATTAACTTTATATTTTCTTTATAGTAATTAACTCCATAGGAAAAGTAATTTATTTAATATTCATCATTAATAAATTTCCGTAGAGTACATAGGTTTAGCAATTTTTCCACGAATTTCTAAGTTTCCCAAATTAATCTAAATAACCTTAAAGTAGAATAATGACAACTACTTATACTAAATGAAGATGCCGAAAAACGTGACGTTTTTCACTTATTTATTTATTTACATTTATAAACTTGCAATCCTGTGAAACTAGGCTTGAAAGCTGAAAAATCGGGAGTGTTCTGTTCTGAATTTTCTTGTGGATTGCTACATATGAATGACACTTTTAATGTACGATCAATAATGATTTTGCTGATGGTTATGCAACCAGACGTTCTCTAATAAAATCAGTAAAAGTCCTCTAAAAATTATTCAAAATCCCTTTTCCAGTAACTGTTGTCACTTTTGTATTTTTATTTGTCAATCTTGATGCTTTCCGGCGATGAGGTTAGAAATTATTATCGAGGTAATAAACCATTTTTTACGCCATTTTAAAAAAATAATTTTTCTTCTTTGGTGCCAGTTTGGCTTCCTTTCTATTTTTTCTCTAATTTGAATTTTTTTGGATATCGCAAATAAAAAAAATAATATAATGCGAGATAATAAAAAGAATAATATAAGTAGAGATAAAATACAATATTTAACTGCAAGTGCAAAGCTAAAAAATCGGAAAAATAAAGACTTTAAGTTAACAACTTCGATAAATACATCAAATATAGCAATTTCCGATAAACCATTTGTAAATATCAGCCCAATATTTTAAGAAAATCCACTGAAAGATTTCAATTTTTAAAATAGGAAACTAATTAAAGTCGAGAGTAGCGTAACGAATTTTTAAACTACAACTTCTGATAAACCTCACTTTCTTTTTAATAAAAGTAAAGACGTTGTCACTTAAAAATTGTTAAGGATATATAATTTAAAATGAGTTCCAAAATATTTCTTTTTATTTTACTTCTGTTCAGAAGTCAAGTTCGTTTCATAAAAATCCTCAATAAAAGGAACTCGAGATGGATTCTGGTTAAATTAATATACAATTTTGTAGATAAGCTCGATAAATTTTACAATTTAGAGAATACAATACTTTTTCTTGGAAGACGGCAGCGGCTTTAACCTTGTTTATTCTGAAAAATTCCGAGTAAAATAAAAAGCTTTCTATGTGCTTTCAAATTTCGCCTCGACCACTAATTAAAGTACCCTGCCTCAATTCACTAACTTACCAAGTACCCGGAAGAAATTACGCTCTGTCAGTCGAAGAAGATTAAGCATTATTCGATCACAAATCTTCACCTTAATGTACTGCTTTGTAATTCAAAGTCACACTCTGTTCTATGATATATTACTCAAGTGAGGAAAATTCAAAAAATCACGTTCCTACAAATTCAACGACGCAAAGAGCTCTTTTAGAAATTTCTGTCGGGACAATTAATATCTACAGTAATCGGAAAAAAAGATAATGCAAAGGATTTTTTCCACTTCGCTTTTATTTAACATTCTGCAAAACCAAAATGAAAGCTCGCATCATGTGAGAGATTTCTGAAGTCAAGACATGAGATTTTTTTTAACCTAAAGCCAATATATGTATTTTTTTTTCGTACTTCTGAATTAAAACCCAAAATTACCACTCAGCAATTATCAAGGGATTAAAATGGTTAGTTTAAGATGAAAACAGAAATGAAACAATTACATTTTTCTATCGAAAGCGATCCGATAGGATATTCAGGAGTTAGCAATGACGAAAGGTGCTTAACTTTAATAGTTCTGTGTGAGGTTATGGGGTCTTAAAACTTGTTGAAAAAGGATCTAAGGAAAGAATCATGCTGATGAATGTTTTTTAATCAGCAATTTCAAACATACTTTGATTATTGTTTCTTCGCGTTCATCGATTTTTTTTTGGCTCTAATTTTTTTGAAACAGCTTTAATTACGAAGGTGATTATGTTGGTTACTTTGCTTGACAAATTAAACATGAAATTTTCGACTTCATTATTTTTTAGTTGAAAAATAATGAAGGTGATGCTTAAAGATAAGTGTGATAAAATTGCACTAACCTCATTTGAAATTAACTCATGCACTAAAATTGATTCTGTTTACTCAATCCAGTGGCCTCAAAAATTAATCTTCCGAGTGTAATTCGCCTCACTTTATGTAAGCCAGAAAAGCACACATACAATATTGTCGTGTTGTCAACAAAAATAATAGCGATAATCTACACTAAGAACTTTCCACAATAACAAAATAATCGAAATCAAAAAGTTCATACATCTAAAATTTTCTTCAAAAAAAATTTTTCATTTCATGAATTCGGCACTATTAATTTACTGTAAGTTATCCTCTCCAATCTAATCTACATAATTTTATCCATTCAGCTATTCCCAGAAAATAGTAAAGATTTTTTCAAGTACTATAATACATCTATTTGGAGGAGCAAATCACCAGTCTTTCTAATTAGCTTCGCTCGGCAATAAGCACTTCAAATATTAGGAACCTAACATTTTTCAAAAAATCTTTCCATATTTCAAATGAAATCGTAAATTGAAACATGGCAAAAGTAATCACGTGCTCCATTCTGCTTTCTCTGATCACTGTCTGATATTTTAAAGATTTCATTTCTTCTGGAGTAAACTGACATCAAACGAATGTAGTTATACAATCGGGAGCCAAACACCATCTTATAGATTTCGGATTCATTATCGAACACTGTAGCAAAATCTGCATAATTTGCCAAATAAAAATAAGCCAACTGCAGTCCTTTGCGCACAAGATACGTATAATGCAATAATTAATAATTAATTTGGAAATATACAACATTGTAATTTTTCTGCAATATTTCTATATCTCAAAAAATGTATTTGGGAGTTGTTTTCTCTACTTTATAACTATGCTTAAATGTAAATGAAGAAGCAGGTTGAAATGTTGAAACCAATAACCTACGATTATGCTTAGAGAATTTCAAGGTTTTCTTTTCTTTTATTTAATTTGGCAGAAAATTTATATAAAGCAGGCAAAACTGAATATTCGAGAGTCAAATATTCTCAAAATTTTTCAGCGATTCCATTTGTGTCCTCGTTTGCCTATAGAAAAATTGTAACCTCTTGAGTAAAATGTGTACCAGGTTGATATAGGGAAGTCCCGTCGAATTTGAACCGGCGGCGTCTAGATTGGACCGGTATCATAACTTCAATTCTATTAAATATTTGGGCCATAAAATAGAAAAATTCTGTTGTAACAATATAAATGGGGTGTATAAAGTCTTTTTAAAGAGAAAGTACCAAGAGGTTACACTTAGAGAACAAATGCTCAGATTTAGGTATCATCAATTAATTATTTTAACAATACACAAAAAGTCCTCACGCTCTTTTAAAGTAAATAGGAAAACATGTATTATATCGTCAGATTGGAAATTATTTTGGCTACAATTTACTATTATTACTTTATTAAAATAACTTGGGAAAAAGGATATGGGATTTTTTTTTTTTTTTTTGCTGCTATCTAAAAGCTGCCTAGATTGGATCACAAACAGTGACTGTTTAAATCAATAGGATTATTATCTTGAACTACAGGAATAGCTCAGAAAGCAGTTATAGCTACTAGTAGTCCTCATAAATTGGAAGTGGAACAAGCCAAAGGAAAAAAAATGACGGGAGGCTGTCTTTTTCAAACAGCCGCTGATGTTAAAGGCGTAGAACTGCTTTATTCGCGTGACTCTTTTGTTTCTCGAAGTTTCTCGGTTTCTCTTTGTTACTCGCGATTCTCTTTTGTTTCTCGAAGCTTCTCGGATTCTGTTTGTTACTCGCGATACTTTTTTGTTTCTCGAAGTTACTCGTGATACTCCTTTGTTTCTCTGAAATACTAATGTGTGGAAAATTGGCGAAATAAAATGAAACTAAGGTAACAATGAAAATTGTTTTACTTCTTAATAAAATATATTACAATATCAATTCTTTTGTTTTGAATTCTTCAAACGTGCGTGGATATGTTGCAATTCTGTGTAGGATCGGTAGATGATATGAAAAGTAACATATATAATTTAATAACTCCGGATTAATGTTTTTTATAAAAGTTGAATCTATGTATGAATTCCCCATAGTATTGGGATAATTTGTTGACACCGTGTTCAAATCAAAATGCTTCTTCATGAAACCGAACGCTTTCTCATTCCTTTTTATATCTACATTAAAGTCACCCGTAACAATAATTGGAACTCTTCATCGATCAGTGGAATTGTCTCTGAATATTTTATAAGTGCGCTGAATAAGAACATTTTCAAATGGGATGCACCTACTCCCGGATGAATGTAAACAGAAGATAGTATACAACGCGACTGACCATTAATTATAATATCGGTCATACAAATATTGTCAGCCAATTGTGAGCACGCACCTCATGCGTGTGACGTCACCCATTCATGCGTATTTTTGCCCAACTTTGCGACTTAGTAGTCACTGAACTACATTTCCGATTTTCGAAATTTTTTTTGTAACTTCTGTTGGTACACTTGAGTTCATGCATTGTATGCTGGTGTGAATTTGAGAATCAAAAAATATTTTTACCTTAACTGTGTTTAAAGAAATTGATGGTCCTATTTGGGAAACCAGTTGTCTATCCTAGGAAATCCGTTTATTTCATTGGACCTATGACATAATTTTTGTAACATTTTTCTGTCCCCTTCTCAGAATGTATTTCATAAAAAGCTAACTAGATTATTCTGAAGATAAATAAAGGACAAAAAAAATACTACTACTCGTTTTTCATTAAAATTTTTCTCTATCACTGGACTTTAAAAAGTGTCCAAATGGTCCAAATTCGACACCTTCCCGTATATGACGCGCCTAAGCAAAAATCGGACTGCGGTTCTAGCGGCATTATTCCACGAGTAGAACTTTGAGATTTCTCGGGTCGGATGGCTATGTATGTGAGGAGAAATCTGGTATAGAACGGCTCAAGATGGTGTGTCGTTGACTAAAACAGAAACAACAAAACATATAACGTCGTACCATGAATTTCTCCATAAAATTCAGTGCGCAATAATCCAGTTTGGGTCAATAGAAGGTGTCAGTGGAACTGAAATTTACAGTCGAATGTCATGGGACTGAGTGAATGGCACGAAGCGCAGTTTTCCGATGATGCAGTTAATTTTATACTAATGACTGAGAGTAACTGACCTGGACATGGGATGTCAGCTGTACTCACATGTCCATCATAGGTCCGCCACATTGCGACCAAAATAAATCAACTCAAGTTGTTATTTTCAAAAAATAACATTTTTATTCTTGTTAAGAAGCGTGGCAGCGTTTTCACTAACTTCAGCAAACGAAGAAGAAACTGGCCATGGATGTGTCGCAGCATATCTGTTTATATGAACATTCAGAATCAATCGCATCATTTCAGCTCGGCTAGTGCAGGCCAGCGGCTGAAGCATCACATCTCTGATGAAAATCCCTGAACCATCGGGAAGTTGCACTTCTTGACAGTGAGTCCCAAACACATTCTTCATTCGACTGCAAATCTCAATATGACTAACCTCTTCTGGCAACTGGCGTAGCTAGGGTAAGTGGCGCCTGGGTCATGATATGATTTTTTCGCCCCTCCCCCGTCATCACCAGTGCCTTAGCTTGTCTAAACGGCGCCCGGGTCATGGTATTTTTTTTTTCACCTCTTCATCATATTTCACTTTAAAAAGTGACATAAACGCATTAACGTTTTGTCACCAGTGGCGTAGCGAAAGTAAGTGACGCCCAAGAAATAATGATTTTCTTTTTATCTCAGTCGCCAACAGTGAAAATGGTACCAGGAGAATGGTGTTATTTTTGCGCCTCTTCATTACATTTTACATTAAAAGTGACATACAAGCAGTAGGTTTTGACTCCATGATGCCCCTTAAAACTGGCGCCCGGGGCACCTATACTCCCTTCTCCTTCGGTCGCTACGCCACTGGCCAGCAAAAATTGGATTACTGCGCTCTGAGTCAGTTTGGAAGATCAATGGCACGACGTTACTTGTTTTGCTGCTTCTGTTTCATTCAGCGACACACCACCACAATACATTATATACCACTTCTCCTAACATACATAGCCATCTACCAAGAGAAATCTCAAAGTTCTGCCACTTGGAATAATGTTGCTAGAACCACAGTATCACTTTCATTTGAGCTCACCATGCATTACATATGAAGATGCCCAAATGCTTTTCCCTTAACTCTTTAATTCCGAGGGGACTTTTTCTTCTAGCCTCTTTAAAACCGGAATTTTTTGGGAGGATGCGACATGAATTGGATTCTTCCAACATGGGTGGCCATTTACCCCACCACCACACCCCCCTGCTATAACCTTCTCTAAGGCGCTCAGAAACGGACTGTGGTTGGCAAGGATAATTGGACCTCCTACCGCGCTTATCTTCGAAGCGATCTCAGAACCTCACCTCCCCTCAAAAGAAAAAAACCGCCTCAGACCGACCTTCGTCACTGTTAAGAGGACATTTTTAGACCGCCCGGGATCACCTCGCTCGGTATGAGAAGGTTAATTTTGTATGAATGGAAATTCTGGATCTCTGACCAAATTTACACAGTCTGTCTTCAGAATAGCTGAAACGGGGTGTTAGAACAAACTTTATACTTCTCAACAATTTCGGTTTATTTTTTTACGTCTTCAGAATTATTTCTGTTATTTCTCCAAACAATTTATATCTTAGAAAATTTTCAAACTAATTAACTTGAGTTTTTTCGAAGAATGAATGAATAACTGCTAATAAAATTTTAAGATTATTATGCAACCACGATTTTTTGAGTTTTTATAGCACTGTTTACGCAAAGTCTTTATGATAACAGGAATCTCGTGAGGTTTTTACGATGACTTACCAAGAAAGAAACTTCTTGGGTTCTTTAAAATTTCTTTCGAAAGAATAATTGAATTATCGCCACGAAGAAGATTCGTGAAAAACATTTTCATATAAATAAGCTCATTTCATTATAATTATATTTAATTTTCCAAGCAAAGTGCAAATGGAAATGTATGATCTGTATTAGAAATCTTCCTCAGACCGGGTAGAACAGACTGGGATCATTCATAACTTTAGGTATCTTATTTTCTATATATATCAAAACATGTGTTATATTTTCAATATATACAAATATTAATTTAAAAATTAAAATCAAAATCAAATTACCTTATCAATAGTCATACAAATGAAATACACCAAAATAGTTTGATTAAAGACTATTACAATATTAAAAAAGACAACCTAGAATTGGAATTCCAACAATAAAATGCCTATCAGCCTTGGGAACTGATATGTCGCATTAATCTAGATTTGTGGCGCCAACCCTCTGTGAAAGCTAATTGTTGGAAAAAACGAAAAAACAGGGGAATAAATCCCCAAATTCTTTCAAGATTAGAAACGAGAAAATATATAGCTTATAACATACCAACTCATTAGTTATAATTATTGTTAAGACTTGAGCATTATCGTAAAGACACTTCCGTATTTAAAGTGAAAATATTATTTTTAAATTCTTCTAATACTATAATAAAACACTATAAAAATATTAACTATAAATTAAATTTACCCTTTTATAAATATATATATATATATTTGGAAATGTACATAAAAATAAATAAATGAATATCTGATGCAATCTTATTCTTAATCTAGGGACGCCATCTACCTATAAAGTGATTTACTAAAATCTTTGTTAATTCCATTATATGTGATCACATCAAAAATAGATCTAAAAGACTTTTAATTTAATGGTGTTAAATATTTCTTATTAACTTAAGCATACAAGAAATTTATAGGATACCCATATCTCATAGTATTTTCAAGAAATATATCAATACGAGACTGCTGTTTTAATCTGTCTGTGACTAAAATAGTGCAATAATATATATATATATATAACGTCTCACCCCGGAATAGGGCTGATTATTTATATTTTAATTGATTATTGGTTTATTTTATTTTTAAATAAAAAATTAAATGAAACGCGGTTAAGGAGTAAATCTAAAATATGTACAACAATTTTTTATCATATAAATGAAATCGCTTGTAGTTTTTTATTTGTGAATATTTTACGATGATGAATTGAAAGTTTAATAAAGAAAAGAGATAAAACTGTGTATCTGAGCAATATCATTTACAAAGCATCTAACCCAGAGTAACGTAACCGATTTGGTACCTTTGCTTTTGTGTGGGGGTTTTAACATTCAGGTGTATTCATAAAATATTAAAAATTGGCCAAGTTCGTCTTCGACTGAAACGAAAGATGATATTTCAGGACAGGCGTTGCTTCAGAAATTGAGTTGTGCAAAGCTCTTCATCGTGTTATAGTACATAATACACCATACTGTTACAAAATTCATGTTAATATTTTTGTAATGTTAAGTGCTGCTTCTTACTGTTAATTTGCTTCAAATTAGCTTTAATTATTTTTCTTTCGTAAAGCAGCATCGTATCATCATATAGATTCAATCATTACTAAATAAATATATCTGCTTATCATAAAATTATAGCTTTGACTGAAAAAAAATGCATATACTCCATCAAATTAACTCGAAGCATGCTTAAAATAATTTCATTTTGAAATTTAAAGTAACCGTATAAGAATATTTATCCATAAATAATTTTAAATGGAAAATCTAAATCGAGTTTCAAATCTAAGTCGTACCAGATGGTTCTAGCTTTAGAACCGTAGAGGGGCTTAAGGCAGAGACGCGGCCTCACTGCGAGCGCACCTGCCCCATGCCAAATCCCCCATATTCCCCTTAATGAGGGGTTGACGAAGATAATGGAGTGAGCAGCCCCTTAAGCCCTGCTCTTATTAAGGGCCGCCGGCCCTTGGGGACTCTGCAAGCCGTCGTAGACTGTCACTCCGGCAGCAAGGCTCATAATTATGACACTAGCATGTAAATGTCAGCGTTCTTATCTGTGCGAAAACAGACCAATTTTCGATATTATTCACCTACAGTATTTTGGAACAATCCTTATAAAAGCTGAACATTAAAAAGAATAACTTATTGTACAGTTTTCCTTCCTTTAAATTTTAATAGTAAACATCAAGTTTGTATTCAATCAAAACACCTCCTCCCGTTGACAGAATTGGTCCAAAATTTAATACAAATATACCATTTTGATGTAAAGATCACATACCAAGTTTCGTCCCTTTAGTATGCTGCGTTTCAGAGTTATCATGTTCGCAGATAGACATAAGCAGAGAGATTTTTTTTAACGGATATAAACGAATTTTAGCCTTTATATACGTTGCGCTCTCAAATAATTATGTTCACAAACAAGCGAACAGAGAGAGGGAGATACTCACACAGATGTAATTTTGGGTTTCTTAAACCAAGAGACTTTATTTTTCCCGAAATTTAAAACTTTGATAGTCATCAAAGCAGAAAGTTTGGGAGATATTACTCTCTGTGTCACCATATACCAGAAAGTTAAATTTGAAAATACAATTATGAGATTAAAAATGACGAAAGAACGAAAATGATCCAGATTTTATTGCAAGATGAAATATTGCGCCATAATCAATGAATATATTGAAAAGTTTTCTTCTTTTTTTTTTGAGATGGTATAGCAAGACACTAAAAGTTCACTTTCGAGTAGAAACAACCTGTGGCTGATTTTTTTTTCCCATATTAGGACCTGCAAATTTCGAAAGGTATCTGAATTGTATCAGTCATTATGGAATTATAATTTATTAGAATATATTTATAATCGCGTAAACTTCCATAAAAGAACAGAAGTCCGATAGCAAGTTGAGCTTTACGATCTTAAACGCAACGAAGTAAGCCAAAATGACTCCGCGACAAGTGTTTGATTTTTAGTGATACGTTGCTGCTTATTTTGGATTTTAACACGTAATTCTTTCTTCCATTTGCTTTACTGTGCACATATTTGAAAAGTGTATTGAAGTTTATTTCTACATGTCGTCTATAATTGTTGATAAATTTAGCTTTTAATAAAATAGCGTCTTTACTTCTTATAAAATTAAACTAGACACTCTGTTAACTTCCCTAATACAACGAATTTACAGAATAATATTGCTACAAGATCAGCAAATATCTGAAACTAGTTATAAAAATATGTTTTCACTGACCGTAAATATTTTTTTCGTTTAAAAATTATGTGTTTGCTTTATATTATCATTTGTCATTAAGTGATTAAAAACTAATCTGACGTCATAAATTAAAAACTAATACACTGGATTATAAAGAGCTTACATTTCTTTGGAAAATATTTAATAAGTACTGATCTAATATTAAATGGATGGAATGATACGGCCCCAGCTAAATAAATGGCTCGGAATAAAGGTGTACTAATTTATAACGGACGGCCATTCTATTCCTTCTCTAATTCTGTCATTCAAATAAATTACTGAAATGCATTTTAAATTAGATACCTTCCAAAGATGGAACCATCTGGATCCCCATTTTTCATTCATATTCCCGACTCAGCAATCCCAAATTCGAAAGGAAAGAGACTCTGCAATCAGTGACGATGCATATTAAGCTACGAAAGCCCTTTTGAGCCCCGAGGAAAGCAAGAATCCGGCAGATGGGAATTTCTCGACGTTCTGTTATGAATTTCTAGAATCGAAAGTATTTCGCGATAGTTCAGGAAGGGATCAATTTTCGCTGAAAATTCTGAAAACTGATTCAAATATCCGGATTTATTCGAATAAATGAATTATGCGATAATGCTTCCTACGACCAGAATTAACAACTGAATTCTTAGAATGATCTGCGAAATTTAAAATTAGAATTTTAAATGACATTTGATGCTTTAGAAATATTTAAAATAATGTTAGCGACTTTGCAGTTTAAATTGCAAAAGATAACTGTTAAGTATGAGGCAAAGATTTGTAGTAATTATATATTCATTTGCTGATACCTGCTTTATGCACAAATCCTATGTCAATGTATTTATCTGTGGGTGAATCATTTATAAAAAAAACCATTAATAATGGACATTCCAAAACAAATACATACTATATCAGCGATTCTTTATAGCCGGGTTCATTTTAGTTTTACTTTTATGTTTGTAGTCGTCGAAAAATTCGACCTCGAGATTTTGATGAATTTCCACGTTTTAGACCTCCCCGAGCAGAAGAACAGAACATAGAGGCACAGAAGTGTGCTAAAAAATCTTTACACCAATATTGTAGATCTCAAATTATGAATGAAATCTATCAATAGGAAGTCGGTCTGTCGTTCCATGTGCACGCGAGCATAACTCAAAAATGCAACCAGCTAGGCAGATATAATTTGAAATACAGTTTTGTCAATAGAATTTTAGATCTACAGGATGAGTCAGTATTACACCGGCAAACGTTAGGGAGAGGTAGATAGCACTGAGAAAAATCTCCGAAACGCATAGCATTGCATAAACGCCAATGTATTCTTCCCGAATTAGGCTGTAAAGAAGTGACGAGAAGACACGAAAGTAACAGCAACACGCAGATGTAATAGACAGGTTTTTTAATCAAGATTATTTACATTAGCAACATACACATCCTACAGAATGTGTTCAAAAGTTTAACCAGAAGCTCCGACACACGTGCGACATTGGCTCTACATGGAGTCTTAAAGATCCCGGGTGTATCTCGTACCTCCTCGGCAGCTACAGATGTGAGAGAGACAAGGTCTTCATCCGAACCAACTGGTGTCTCATATACCTTGGCTTTCATGTAGAAGTCGAATCCTGATAGGTCGAGCAGGCCAACGAACCGGATCACCACGACCTATCCAACTCTGCGGAAAGGATGAGTTGAAATGTTTCCGGAAGTTGAGGCTGAGATTCGCCCGTCCTCATCAAGCTAATCTCAAATGCGGTTTCCTGGGTGAACTATGTACAGGCCAGCTCCCATACAACCCCATCTATCACAAGAAGGCGTTCTCGATCCTGCAATGGTATGTGATTCCGACTCTTCTCTGTGCCACCTCCCCCTTCCCAACATTTGTCGGTATGGAACTGACGCACCCTGTATATCAAATTTTGGACCCAGTCGGTTAACGGGAGGAGGCTCAAAATGTATGCTCGATTCTCTTGTCTATAAAATGAAGCTTAACACAAAACTCGCCATATTGAAGAAGTACAGGGTGGTTATAATTAAAGTTACTCTATTTAGACCTACGTAGAGTCAGTTCTGGTAGACGGGTGTTGATGAAACTTGGTATATACGTTATATGAACCATGGTGGAGAGAAATCTGTGATAAAAAATAATAGTTAAAATTTCGACCGATAGAGGGCGTTTTCATGTACAAGAAAGGACGTTATACAAATTTGGAGCGGATAAAAAGCCAGTAGTCACTGATGTGGAATCATTTTTTACCATGCCGTTAGAGAAGAAAGAAAGAGCTTTACTGATGAACTTTTTTATCATAACGGCAGTAATTTGTCAATTGCACCGAGAGAATATCACGCTTCAAAGGCTTACGAAAAGGGCCTATATCGAGGCAGGCTTTGAAAAAGATGATTACTAAATTTGAAGAAACTGAACAGTTGGGTGTGCTGCAAGGAAGAGGATGGAAATGCATTTCAAATGAAACTGCGGAAGAAGTCGCTCCTGCCGTTGTCGAAAGAGCGTCCATTTTCCAATAAGTCAAGTGTTCGAGAGCTGTCACTCCTTTGATCAACATTATAAAAGATTCTTCGATACATTGCAAAGTGGTATCCATACAAAATCCAAGTTCTGTAAGCGGTGAATCCTGCAGATCCGGACAAACGCACTCAATTTGCTAGAATTTTTTTGGCCAAAACAGCCGTTGACAATTCTTGGCCTTGGAACATTTTGTGGTCAGACGAGGCGCATTTCACCCTAGACGGCAGTGACGGCGAGTCGGAGGGGGCAGTCGCTCCCTACCTTTTCTCAGGGAATTAAATTATTTCATTTTAGCTGTCTAAACTAGGAATTACAAAAAAGAAATAGTGTTCGGAAAAACTAGCTAATTTTTAAACTAAATTTTAAAATTTTGTTGTCTACCCCTATAATCCTGAGTCTTTTTGATGTCTGTCAATTTTTTGCCCCCTCACTTTTTCCATCCAATCGCAGTAGGAAAAAAATGAGAGTTTGGACTCACAACAATCAGGGATCAAGAGAATTTTTAGATAAAAAATTCCCGCAATTTTTCTGAGTTTTCGAACGCCATCTGTTGGGAAG
Source organism: Araneus ventricosus (assembly GCA_013235015.1). Classification (NCBI taxonomy): domain Eukaryota; kingdom Metazoa; phylum Arthropoda; class Arachnida; order Araneae; family Araneidae; genus Araneus; species Araneus ventricosus. Next base: position 58,043 of record BGPR01007390.1, on the reverse strand, counting down.
ATGTTTAACTAAAGATTTAAAAATTTAAAAAAAAAAGTTTTACATGTGCTGCCCTTTTGTGCCAATAATATTTTTTAAATAATTATTTCTCATGTTTTTATTTCATTATGTATAAGGGTGGGTTTGAACTCAAGAAAAAAGATAATCATCACCAACCGATTGACATATATCTTAAGCCTTCAGTCATGATTTCCTAATTCGGAACCTTCAATTATGTTTTAGGTCTATTTTAGAACTTAAGGTTTCGAAGGCCATCTGTTGTGAAGATTTATGACTAAGGATTTTAAAAAATTAGTAAAAAGGTTTCACGGTGGTTTGAACCCCTGATAATAAGGTATATAATTAAAAGTTTTATTTATCACGATGCCTTCGTTAGAAGAAGTTGTTAGTAGGGTGTGTGCTTATATTTGCGTTGGTTTACTATTTTTAGGGATTTACATTTTTTCTGAAAGTGAAAAATTCAGTGTTGACTTTATATTGCGTTTAAACGATATTGGAAACATTTCAATTGCATTCTAAGAATGTATATTCAAATTATTCTTGCAAACAGTCATATTTTCCTGTCATCGTTTAATGCTATAAAAGCTTCAATGGTTGAAAGGTTTAATCGAATATTAAAAAACAAAAATGTTTAAATTTTTCACGTTTAAAAATACTTATAATTAAAAATTCCAAAGTTGGATGTGTTTGTATTTAACAATTATTTTTCCCTTTTGATCGATTAGCTCTGATTAATTTTTCTTACATGATTTAAATTCAATCTGATTTCTAAACACATTTCTCGCAAATAATTGATTTTTCTTGTTTAATGAAATTTATTAAAATTTTGATTTTCTATCGGTTTTCTGAAAAATTGTTAACGGAATTTCCCTTTTATTTTTTTCCTCTCTCTCATACATTACTCATTACAACACACCATAAAGTCGTGAAATTTTAGGTCATCTTTTTCGAGCGATATCTATTGAGAAGCTTTCACATGATAATGAGTGAAAATAAAGAAAATCTTTCGTCTGCTAATCTTTTCCAGCAGATTGTTGATTAAGAATTTCGATTGTTTTCACAGATTTTTTTCCACAGATTTACATCAATTCATAAGTATCGAAAACTAGAAAATTGTGCGAGAATAATATGAGAAATCCAATTTAAAATTTTGAATGCAGGCTCATCACATATATGAATAAAAACTCTAACTTATGCGTGAAAATTGGAAAAGTTACGAATTTGCATGATAATTGCTAATTTGTATAATTAGGGTTTTATTGAAATTGGTATATATTTTCTCAAGTTGA
>BGPR01007390.1:43060-56744 GCA_013235015.1 Araneus ventricosus | reverse complement strand
CTCTTGTAAAATTTTTCAATGTAATGACACAGTTAACAAAATTCCAAGTCTGAAAAGAAGGATAAATTTAAGCCGCAGATTTTGATTTCAAGATCTCAATAAGCGTTTTCATCCAAAGTTCGAATTGTTCGGAGACGGATAAGATTGGAGCCTGTATTTTTCATTTGGCTAATAGATGTGTCAGGATCTTCTCCACATTCAGCACATTGAAGCTCTGGAAAACTTTCATCAGGTATTCCAGTATGCAATTTTCTGTTCAAGTCTCCGAGGAACTCATCGAAGTTTGACTCTCGTTGTAAGACATCATCAATAATTCTGTAAGAAAAATATTATAAGATTGTTGTTATGATAAAAAACCTAACAACAAGTCTATTAACATTTTACTTACTCTGCTATGGTTTCCGGGACAGGATCGCTCATCAAAAAGATAAAAAAGAGGCTGTGTAATGCAATTCGCACACCAAATGTACGGATTGTGGAAGAATGATTCTGCTTCCCAAGCTTGAAAGATTTTGTGTTCGTCAATTCTATTCTCCACTAGCTCTGGGGGAAGTCGCCGCATGCAATCGTTGCAAACATACGACATGGCGCCAGACTCCAGAATAATAAAAAAAAACCTCATATGAACATGGTTGGGATTTTCAACAAAAAAAGTACATTTAGTAGCAAAATTTAATTTCATTCAAAACGCGTACTCTTTTGGAGTTAATTTTGGAGCTATTTGCCAGTCGAATGACTCCAATTTCTTTTGCCAGAGCTCCGGCAAATAATCATTTGTGAGCCATTCATTTTGAAATTCATAAGGAACCCAAGTAGTACCATTAAAATAAACATGAGTCCGATTAAGATCAACAAGTTTCGAATACTTTTTTCGTTCGAGATGTATTCCAATGATTAATTAAATTACGATGAGTAATTTCAGTTAAATATGGTTTACATGCACAAATATTTATCATAGAATCAAAAATTTTATCACAAGCAGTTAATGTTAAATGATCAAGAGCAGAGCTAGTGGAGAAGAAATTGAAGACATGCTTACTCAATACACGAAAAGGCCTCGACAGGGAAAGAGAGAAACCAATTGTTGGCTTAGAAATCGCGAGGCGGATAGGAGATACTTTGTTATCATAAAACTTAATTAGACATACCATCACACGCTAAATGAATGCGAATTATGATAATCGGACAACTCAGTCGAATATTGTCGAAACATTAGATAATCCGTGATACAGAGGAGCAAACACACGTGGTAAATTGCTTTGATTTTTGCTCGAAGAACATCACACATAGACAAAAATAAGGATTAGATTTTTTAAAAAAAGCTTTGGAGGAAATAGCAACGCTTTCACGTTTCAAGATTGAATCATTTTCTTAAGCTTGAAAGTGATGTAAATAATTTTAACAATGAATGCCAAGAGTGAATTTTATTCTAGTTAACGCTTTAATTCTGTTAGCAGGTAAATCTTAAATTCTCATAACATTCCAAAATGTATTCAATCCTCAGTGACAGAGGCGAAAAACAAATAGCCAAAAGCATCAGTGAGAGTGTGAGACAGCAACAGTTGAAACATATCAACTATTGAAATTACCTGCTCAGTCTCAAACCCTTAAGTGTGTCACAATTCAGAATTGGCAGTGAGAAGCACCATATTTTTTCAATGCAACAAAACAAAAGAGCCTTGTCTGCATTCGATGACAAACGATATTTGTTAGAAGATGGTGTGACAAGCTTGTCATATGGCCATCATAGACTAGTTTAATTTATGAAAAACTGGATTGAGGCGATGTGTCCTTAAGAAGCATCGGGTGGTGGTTTGGGCTTAATCCTGTTAATTAATTTAAAATTTTATATTTATTTTAATTAATTTCTAAGTTTTATGTTTATTTTAATTAATTTCTAAGTTTTAAATTCTTATGTTAATTTTAATGAATGATTGTAAAATATTTAATTTATGAAAACTGGATTGAGGCGATGTGTCCTTAAGATGCATTGGGTGGCGGTTTGGGCTTGATCCTTTAAAAAAATATCTAATTTTTAAGTATTATGTCTATTTTAAACATCACATAGAAAAACTGGATTGGGTCGAGTGATGGTTCGGACCTGTGAAGAAGTATTCAATTTGCAAGTACTAAAATATTTTATATGTTAAGTGCTTTATTTTAATGTATGCATGATTGAATTGATGTAAATCTGTGAAAAAAAACCAAGTCCGTAAAAATTTTTCTAAGTCCGAAAAAATAATTAATCCCTTATATCAATTCCTTATCTAATCCAAGAAGGGGTTGATCCGGGGTGGAAGTTGGTGATAGGGAGGAGGTGGAAGTCGGGAGGGAGGAACCCGGTGTCCCAAAAGCCTTATAGTCTGCATGAATCACTTAATATCTATTGTTTGTATGATCATGAGATGTTAAAATTCGAGAAAACAACCAAAATTCTTAATCAACAATCAGTTGAAAAGGATTTGCAGACGAAAGATTTTCTTTATTTTCACTCATTATCATGTGAAAGCTTCTCAATAGATATCGCTCGAAAAAGATGACCTAAAATTTCACGACTTTATGGTGTGTTGTAATGAGTAATGTATGAGACAGAAGAAAAAAATAAAAGGGAAATTTCGTTAACAATTTTTCAGAAAACCGATAGAAAATCAAAAAATTTTAATAAATTTCATTAAACAAGAAAAATCATTTATTTGCGAGAAATGTGTGTAAAAATCAGATTGAATTTAAATCATGTAAGAAAAATTAATCAGAGCTAAGCAATCAAAAGGGAAAAATAATTGTTAAATACAAACACATCCAACTTTGGAATTTTTAATTATGAGTATTTTTAAACGTGAAAAAGTTAAACATTTTTGTTTTTTAATGTTCGATTAAACCTTTCAACCATTGAAGCTTTTATAGTGTTAAAAGATGACAGGAAAATAGGACTGTTTGCAAGAATAATTTGAATATACATTCTTAGAATGCAATTGAAATATTTCCAATATCGTTTAAACGCAATATAAAATCAACACTGAATTTTTCACTTTCAGAAAAAATGTAAATCCCTAAAAATAGTAAACCAACGCAAATATAAGCACACACCCTACTAACAACTTCTTCTAACGAAGGCATCGTGATAAATAAAACTTTTAAATATAATCATTTATTTATATACCTTATTGTCAGGGGTTCAAACCACCGTGAAATCTTTTTTCTAATTTTTTAAAATCCTTAGTCATAAATCTTCACAACAGATGGCCTTCGAAACCTTAAGTTCTAAAATAGACCTAAAACATAATTGAAGGTTCCGAATTAGGAAATCATGACTGAACGCTTAAGATATATGTCAATCGGTCGGTGATGATTATCTTTTTTCTTGAGTTCAAACCCACCCTTATACATAATGAAATAAAAACATGAGAAATAATTATTTAAAAAATATTATTGGCACTAGATGTCAGCACACGTAAAACTTTTTTTTTAATTTTAAAATCTTTAGTTAAACATCTTCCCAACAGATGGCGTTCGAAAACTCAGAAAAATTGTGGGAATTCCTTATCTAAAAATCCGCTTGATCCCTGATCCTTGTGAGTCAAACTCTCATTTTTTCCCTACTGATCGCCGCCACTGCTAGACGGAGCAATGAATACTCAGAAAAGTCGCATATGTGGTACTGCCAGTCCTAATGTTGTGCATGAACAGTCTCTGCATCCTGATTACATTACTGCATGGTGTAGATTTACTGTTGATTTCATTCTTGGTCCCTTTTTCTTTAAGGAAAACACTCCTCATGGCCTTCAAAGGTGCTCCATTACGGCTGCCCGTTACTGCGAGCTTCTTCAACAGCAAGTTATTCCTGCCTTACAAGAACGAGAGTGTTTAGAGACTACCGTCTTCATGCAAGATGGTGCACCACCTCACATTGCCCGATCAGTGCAGGTACTGCTTCGTGCCCTCTTTGGAGATGATCGGGTAATTTCGGGAAGTTTTCAGACTGCCTGGCTACCTCGTTCTCCTGACATGAATCCTTGTGAATTCTGGTAGGTTCAAATAGGGTGACTTTAATTATAACTACCCTGTATATACCAAGTTTCATCGACACCCGCTTATCACAATGAACTCTACGCAAATCTAAATAGGGTAACTTTAATTATAATCACTCTGTATTAGTTTGGTAAAATATTAAGGGAGTTTGTTCAAAGTTACCGATATTTAGAATTTCTGTGGATAAAAAAGTCATCTACATGATTTTTTTTATTCTAGTTTGCATTTGTGGCTCTTTCTCAGTTGATACATTTTTTCTTAAGGTTTTTAAGTGCGAGAATCAATGGAATGCATATTTGTTTTATAGTTTTCTATTATATGAAGAACACAAATAAATGTTCGGATTTCTTATTTAAGCCCTTTTTAAGTTTCCACAATTATAATTTATCAAATTTTCGGAACGAGTTTAGAAAAACTCCCTCGAAAACTTTCGAAATTATAAAATTTGTTTTTTTAAGCAATTTTGTGGTATATATATATATATGTCTTTAAGATTTCTTTTAATTATAAGAATCGTCCGTATACAATGCCCATTGTGCTGTTATCTCTACGAATATTAAAAGTGAATGTGTCATTTGCTGTCTGGCAAATCACCTGATTTGCGAGTTACCAAATTTGACACAAATATACTTTGGAGGGCGGGAATGTGCACTTAGATGCGACTTTTTCGAAACTAATTAAAAATGAAGCAAAATGTCAGTTCTTTTTATGATAATTTTTGTAAATATTATCGCACAAAAATAATTGTATACCGTCTAAAAATTTCAAAAATTATCTTTTCAATTATATAATTTTAGCGAGCAATTTTTCTGTAATTTTAACAAATTTCTAAAAATATGATTTGCAACATTACTTTTCATTGCTGAAATTTAAATCAAACCTATTACATTGTTTCATCAAACCTGCAAGTCGTTTGTTTTTGTCTGTTAAAAGACAAATTTTTAATCAAAAATTTTTTCTTTGCTCTTAAACTGTGAAAATGTAGTAAGTGATTTTAAAGCTTACGGTTGTTAGATTTTCTTTCGCTGCAGATTTTAAACATAAAGTAATTATTATTACAGTATTAAATTTGTTATGCGATGTTTAATTGTGCATGAATTATTTAGGAGGTTTTCATAACTTCTAAAGCTAGAAATATTTTTAATTGTGCCTTTCATAAGAAAATGCCAATTACCTCATTTTAAGTGTTAAGCTGTAGCTATTAAATTATGTTATTTATTTATATGATATAACTAGATTAAACATGTAAATTCTAATCAGTTAATAAATACAATTATTGTGATAAACATATCTATCATGTGCGAATATGCTGCTCAAAAAAATTAAAGGAACACTTACTTTTTTGAAGAAATAGAGAAGTTCCAATAATCTCTTTTGAGAAAAATTATAATGTATAATTCTATGAATTCTTACAAATGCATGACACTAGCAAATTTAGCTCATAAAATTAATTTAAGTCAATTTAACAGATTAAAGGCTGTTCAAAGCACTTGTGGAATATTTGGAAATAAAAAAAATATTTTTTTTATTTCATACTAGCCGCCTTCGGCGACGATCTTGTTCCCCGGAATATAATTTCTATTGAATCATTTAACAAAGTAATTTTAAATCCCAAATCGTGATAGATATTTAACTCATGTTCTTTCAGTAGCCTTCCACCTATTCTGTTCGTTGACTGCATGAACGTCCTTAATGGAGGCTAGTAACTGTCTTCGTCGTGTATCATACAATGGCATCATCTTCTTATTATTCCTCTTGAAAATATGCATTTGATTTTAACTTTAAAATGGAACAGCACATTTTACTTGCAGCAGCATGTTAGCTGAATGAAAATATGCTGATTAAAACATAGCATTAAAAATTTAAAAAAAATATTACCTTAGCTTTCAACAATGGAAGAAAAGCACGTAAATAAATATTTGCTTAAACAATGAAAAGTATTGTTGTAAATTATGCCAAAAAATATTTTGAAAAATTTATTAAAATTAGAGAAAACATCATACGACAACTTAATTTATATCATTGAAAATGCAATTTTTTGCACTTTCATGTGGTGTAAAAATGATTTTTGTGCTGTAATATTTTCGAAAGTTATCAAGAAAAAACGTCAAAATTTCGCTTATTTTTTAACTAATTAAAATTTCAGAAAAAAGCCTCCCGGTGCACATTCCCATCCTCTAAAGAATGTTCGTGCCAAATTTCGTAGCTGTAAGTCCAGCGGTCTGCCCTGCAGAGCGCCAACACACAAATACACACATGCGTTGCACCAAAATTCTTTCAAATATTTTTGAACAGACAGAAGTGAGGACGGTGGGCCTGTATGAGCTAATCTTAGTTTTATCTTTATTTGGTTTTGGGAACGAAACAGTTACTGAATGTTTCCACTGCTCTGGGATATCGGTTGACGAAAAAACTTTTTGGAAAAAAAACGGTTAACTTTAAAAGATGTACAATGCTTAATTTTTTTAATCATTTTGCAGGGATGCAATCCGCACCTGGAGATGTATTTCTAGTTTTCTGGATCGCTTTTCGCACTTCTTGGAGTTGGATTGGAATATTAAGGTAAGTATTTTTATCGCCGTTGAAATCCAAGGGAATAGGTTCATGGGTAGTACTATTAAGAGAAAAAATCAAGAAAAAGGTTGCTCTAATTCTGGGGATTCGAAACATAATGATGTTATATAGGATGAGGTTTGAAACATTTACTTCTTGATTTGAATGGTTGTTGATTCTTTTTATCATTGAATAAAACATGCGGGGGTTCCGAGTAATATTGCACAGTGTATCCCAATAATTATTGCTTGCCCTCTTAATGTGAAATCGGAGTTTTGCTGCATACTTTTTATTATTAATCCAATCCGAAGTGGCTCTTGCGCCGTTAAACCCCAACCAACCAACCAATCCGAAGTGGAGACATTTCGTAAAGCCCTGGTCCTAATTTTTTTTTTTTTTAAACGTTTGAAAATTATGGCAAGAAATGTTCCACCAGGGAGGATAGTTGTTACCTGGCAAGACAGTGTGTTTCGTATTTGGTTTAAATATCCCAGAGAATTTGCGCAACACAGTATGGAGATCGGAGTTTGTGGAAGATAAAATTTCTGAAGAATTTTTCATGATGGAGTTCCAATCAATCGTTTTAATGGTTTTCGAAGACTGTTCCAAGAGTGGCCAAGTTGTGACCCCCCGGGTTATGGTCACTTTCAAAAGTGGAATCCGAAACGAAACAATCAACTTGGTGATAGATTGAGGTTGAGCACAGAGTAAGATCTAGTAGAGAATTTGTTCCCGCGTACGAAGTATAAGTCGGGTTAGACGTGTTGAGCATTACGAAATTAGAGTTTTGGAGCCAATCGACAAAGCTGTTGCTAAGAGATGAAGAGGTATTAGAACCCCACATTGGATGGTAAAGGTTGAAATCCCCAAAAATGATGACTGGAATCGAAAATGATTCGAAAAAAGATTTTGCCTGCTGTGTATCAAAACCTTGAGGAGCATATGAATTAATAATAATGAATTTGTAGTTATTAAAGTAGATTTCAGTAGCAAGAATTTCAAGGTTAGTATCTTCAGAAAACAAAGTTGGGATAATTCTTCCAGCGGCAGTCTTAGGTATGCCGGTAAGAAGACCTCCTCCTGATCGATTTTGTCTACGAGAGTAAAAAAAGGTCATATTTGAATTACGAAGATGATCATCTGGGTTGAAAAATGTTTCTTGGAAAATACAAAATTGAGAGGTAGAAAAAGGTGGAAGTTGAAGCCAAATTCTCTTAATCCATAGACCTCTACAGTTCCATTGAACAAACGTCATAAGACAGAGGAGATGCAACTGTAAAAATCAAGAAAAAAACCCTCAAAAGCACCAAATTAGGTATGGTGCCCTTCTGCATCTAAATGCCTGGGTGTACTTGAGAAGTTCACAAAGTTTTTCACTGCACTTTTTTTTCTAGAAGGCGATTTGGTTTTTGTTTCAGTTTAATTCATCATTTTGAAGAAGTTTTGAAGTAGGGTTTCAACACTTTTTTCAAACATTGTCATGAGGGCAAGGGTTTGCTGCTCCATTTTTTTCTTGAAACGCAACAGTTTGTTGTTGCATTTTTTCCTGAAAAGCAAAGGTTTGGTGTTCCGTTTTGTCCAGGGGAGATTGAACAATAGATTCTATTTTTTGATTAACAGTGCTTTCAAAATCATTGCCGGCAATATTTGATTTTACAGCTGACGCGTAATTTGTATTGGGGGTGCGACTGAATATGCGTCTGGCCTCTCCTGTCGCAAGATGGTTTCGGGATTTTAGCTCTAACATTTGTTGTTTTTTATTGTATATGGGGCATGCTTTAGATATTGCAGGATGTGGTCCTTGGCAATTTCTGCACTTTACCGGCCCTTGACATGGACCAACGTGAACCGTTCCACACAAGTAGCATGCTGGGTTTTTTTCCCACAAACTCTATAGTTGGGTGAAAGAAGCTGAAACATTTTAAACATTGGCGAGGCCTGTCAATAAAAGGCTGAATTTTCTGGTTTATGAACCAGATCTTAACAGAATCCGGCAGAGAGGTTCCAAGGATAGTTACAAGGACTGGTGAAACTTCGGACGGTGAGTTTTGTTTGACAAATCTACGCATATGGGAGATGATAATATCGTTATTTCGGGATAATTCTTCCGCTAGTTCTTCGAGTGTGATTTTCGTTGGGATATCCGAAATCAGGAATTGCGAGGTAATGTTTTCCCAAATTACGTCCGTAGACACTGGAATATCTAAAACGTTTTGAAGAGCAAAAGTTTAGCCGCACATACCGGGTCTGAGGTAAAGAAGAGAAGTTTTCCTTGACGAGTATATTTCATGTTAGTGATATTTGAGTGCTCAGGAACTACTTGTTTGATGTATGAATGCAGTTGAAAAGGGTTCGAACGAGGCATTTTTGCCCAGCTGTCCTTATTAGCAATAACTATATTGATTGTTTCGAACTGCTTTTGACAAAGGTGCAGAACAAGTTCATTTGTGGGTTTACCACTCATAAGAAATCTGTCATTAGATGCAGTAGCCATGTTGTCAAGTTCTTTAACGTAATTCAATGAGGGAAAATCATCAAACACATCAGAAACAGTTACGATTGAATGGCTAAGATTGCACAAAAGGTTGTGAAATTACTTAACCAAAATAAGGGAACGGCGAAAACAAAATGGGCAGATCTTACCTGTCTGCTTCAAAAACTATAAGAGAAAAAAGAAAGACGCAAGGGGTAGTGAGGCGCGATACCAACAAAATTCAACACAAGAGCTCGAGAGAACCAACCGTCATCGTTGCCGGCTCCAACCGACGACCAACAACCTAAACAAACCAAATTCTCCCCGTTATAGCGCGCTAAACAGTCAAAGCAGCGCATGCGCCAAAAACCCATGGCCATAGTCACTAGTTAACAAGACTGGACATGATACCGCGGCAAAGAGCTAAAGAAGAATCAGTAAGGGAATGACGTCACGCATTCGAAAAATTTGAGGATAATGTGGTCGCAGCAATCGCTGGATTTTTCTTTCGGCACTTTTTAACTGTTTTTTTTTATTATTTCTATTTATTTGTCCCGATTTCTCGAAAATAATAAAAAGCGGAAGGAAATCGGTGAGAATTGGGAGGCTTGAGAAATTGTTAGAAAGCTGGAGACTCCCGTCAAAAGCGGGAGAGTTCTGGACTAGTATATTATTTCAATGCAAATCGTAAATAACTGGTAAGGCCACATAAGAAACTCAAAAAGGCCTCATGCGGCCTTAAGGCCACAGGTTCCCCACCGCCAATAGGGCTTGTACTCTCCAGCTGAATAATGGCTTGGAATTTACGAAGTGGTCCTGTAAATTCCGAAGCAAACTCTTTCCCATTTCTCTAAAAGGAAGTCTCTAACTCTCTAAATGCGAAAGAAAACCTTGGCCGAGTAGCAACCCGTCTCCCTTGAGCCTTTCATACATGCTATATTTGATTTAGGTCGAATGAACATACTAGTCACTGCATAAGCTTCATACCCTTCTCCAAAAAGAGGAGCCCTGTAACATTGAACGTTGCAGTGCATTGAAATGAACATATCGCCAATGCCTCCAGCATACGGTAAAACGAAAGGTTCAAGAATCTCTTCCCTGAATCTTCTACCCATAAAATTGGTTACTGGATAATATACAGTTCACCTACACTAATTTCTTGTCCAATTCATTAGATTCGATGTTGTGATCTTTCGCGCATAAATTAATATTATTTCTCTTACCACGTGAAGATACGGCGGTTAACTGGCTTCTGACAGAAGCTTAAGTTATCTTTGAAGAGAATGAGATGCCACTTTGTGTTATTGTTACCTCCACTGCTACGTTTAAGCGCCAAATTGGAAAAAGGAATGCAAACAAAAAGCCTACAAGTATATAAACTATACTTATGAAGAAGATTCTGTCCAGTTTTTCGTTGACACATCTGGCTCCGTGGCCGGGAAAAGGTCCTTTTGGAGATAAGTGCCTTTTCTTGTTCTATTTTGAAGGGCTTTATTTACAATGATCTTCTGCTCATGTTATTCCATGTGTGCGACCATGATCAAACCTATAAAAATCTCCAGTGGTTTGGGATCGGTATCTAAATGAGGCACATCAAAGAAATTTGCCAATTATCATTGTAAGTTTCTTTCGTTTTTCAGTTAAGTCGCCATTTTGCAGTTGACTAATTGTTAATAAGCCATTGATTCTGGTAAATCAAGACGCTGACACATTCTTCGATATTGTTCTGCAAAATGTATTACAACCAATGTAATGTTGCACAAAGCAATAGCATAATCTGAGATTATCAATCTACAAACAGTTTTCTTAAATTATAAAAGTTATGCATTATGATACAATTAGCACTATTTTGTATAAAGAATCTTCTTCCAATGTCTTTGAAGCATTACTTATAAATTCAGTAGATTTTAATTAGAATTAACACGTTCGATGAAAATAAGCTGCATTTAATTTTTTTTAGCAGTATACAAAAGATATAGGGAAATGGAGGGTAGTATGGGCCACCTAGTACTTTTAGGGCCTGCCGGTAGATAGCAACCCATTATTTTGCCAACAGTACAGCCATAGTCTGCCAAGTGCAGGTACTGGTTGTCATAACTGCACTGTTTCATTCCTCAGAAAATACCCTTTTTTTGTAACCCTATAAGTGGTTGCTTCATATAATTTTTGACGACTCCTTGTACTTTTACAGTAAGAATAAAATTATGAAACTAGTAATATTATTTAACTTACTTTATTTAGATTATGGCATGGAAGTTTCATCTTGCTACCTTTAACTGACTTTAGCCATCACCATGTTTTTCTTTTCAATGTAGGTTGGATAGTATGGAATGCGAGTAAAACATACTTTTTTACGAAAAAATAATCTCCAAGTTCAAGGCGAAGCCTGAAGCCGAGGAGAGTAATTTGCGGATGCTATGAAACTTCTAATTGCAAGAGGGGCTGTGGTGGCCTAGCGGTAAAGCAACGGCTTTGGGACTGGAGGGCTCCAGGCTTGTAACCCGATTCCATCAAAACTCAGACATGCATGAGGCCCACTGCATGCTAAATTATACAGAGTGATCAAACGACCTCCCTCTGGTGTAGAGCAAAAGCTTGGAGAGGGGAGGAGGGTGCCAGCTCGGGTGTCATCTCATCATCTGACCACAGTTCAAAATTACAAGGTGCATCCCAAAATAACCCTTTTGTTGCTTCAAAACAGAATGTTAACATAACTAAACTAATTTCAATTGCAAGTGTTTTGGAACATAAATTGTCTGAGAGAGCTGCATCCAACCATTAAGGTGCACTTAGAAGTACACTGCAAAGAAGAAAAATTAATTAAATAACCAACAAGATAACGATCAAAATGTAAGAAAATTTCTTTCTATTACTGTAATTTGGTTACAGAATCAAAATATATCCATTTGTAGGCAAATATATATATATGTATTCGTTTGTATGTTAAATCTTATGTTTTTTAGTATGGCCCATACTACCCAACATATTTAAATTTTTGTAAATTATAGACTTAAAAATTAATTGTGATATATAATCTGCATAGCGTAGATAAATTTCTTTAATACAACCAACATGAAGAAAAATGTTCAAAGAAAGGTTTTTAACAGTTTTAGCTTATTCCAACTAAAAATATAAATTTTCCTTAAGTGGCCCATACTACCCGCTGTTCCCTATTGTTTTTTCACCAGAAATTTAACCTTTTAAGATATTTTATAGTTTTATTGATTCAAACAGTTTTTTCCTGTGAGTATTATTATTAGTATATGATAATTTATATTTCAGAATTATATTTGGCATGAGATGCATTTTCTATGTAAATAAATTATTTCAAAAGTTGCTGAACTTTTTTTAATTTTCTAATATCTACTCTATTAAAATTCGAAGGTAAACAAACGTATGTATGTATGTATGTATGTCCTTCTATCTTCTCACGAACCGCCGAACGGAGAAGCGCGCGGAAAGTACCAAAAGATGGGGAATAATCCAGGGAAGCCGTTTCGGCCATTTATATTTCGAAATTTTAATTAGTGAAAAAGATATTAATTAAAAACTAATTGACAACAATGCTTTTCATTGTTTCGGATACTTTACAACAATACTTTTCATTGTTGCAGCGCAATTGAAAATATATTTTATTGTTGAAGTCGTTTACTTTAAAGAACATTGTTACAACAACAATAAAAAAGTGACGCTGACAGAAATAGAAAAAAATGTATTGTTGAAAGTGTATAAATTCTTTTTTTTATCCCGTGATATAACGTCCAACAAAATCATTTTAACGAAATTAAAAGGAGTGCTTTGTTTCTGTAAAGTTATGTGCCGAAAGATGTAGATTAGTTATGTTAGTGATTTTAATCATTATTCATTGATTTGATCAAGTTTAAATATTTGTAGAAGCTTCTATTTTATGCTGATATTTGGAAGTTACTATTTTTGCTTTGTTCAATTTTCGCTTTTTCCGCCTGAAAGAAAAAGAGAAATTACAGGGGATGTTGCCAGTAGACGGGAGGCAATTAGAAAACGTGAAAGGAGAGTTGTTGAAACTGAAGAAGAAAGAAGCCGCCGATTGTCAACTATGGCACAACGTGGCCAGGACAGCAGAGCGGAAGAAACAGAAGAACAAAGAAAAGAGAATACGTTTTGGGGGCAACGTAACGTTTACGTTAGCGACAATATATGTAAAAAAATAAATCAGAGGCGGGCATATGAAAATTAGTAACAAAAAGACTAGATTTCAAAGAATATTTACATTTCTTGGAGAAAGTAAGTGACAATATTTGTTGAAAAAAAACGGAGCCGGGCATATGAAAAAATATGGATCCGAAGGCCTCACGTGACCTCACTTCTCTCCGCCCGGGAATATCCCATTATTCAAGATTGCCCGTGCAACGCCGGGTCATGCAGCTAGTCTACTCTATTAAAATTCGAAGGTAAACAAACGTATGTATGTATGTATGTATGTATGTCCGCCTATCTTCTCACGAACCGCCGAACGGAGAAGCGCGCGGAAGGTACCAAAAGATGGGGAATAATCCAGGGAAGCCATTTCGGCCATTTAAATTTCGAAATTTTAATTAGTGAAAAAGATATTAATTAAAAACTAACTGACAACAATGCTTTTCATTGTTT
>BGPR01007390.1:0-38060 GCA_013235015.1 Araneus ventricosus | reverse complement strand
TCCGAGATTTTATCGGCCGCAAGCAGTGTCATTTTATGCAATAACTGTGATGGCTTCTGATCTCCTAATGACAAATCGGAAAGAAGAGTGCGAATGCGTACACTTTCAGACTCCGAAAACTGACTGATAAGTCGTGTCTTAAGGGTCTTAAGGGTCACTTCGATTCTGGTAGAAGTAGACGCCCTCTCACGGCCGCCACACCTTTAACTGACTTTAGCTGTCACCATGTTTTTCTTTTCAATGTAGGTTGGATAGTATGGAATGCGAGTAAAACATACTTTTTTACGAAAAAATAATCTCACGAAGCCTGAAGCCGAGGAGAGTAATTTGCGGATGCTATGAAACTTCTAATTGCAAGAGGGGGTGTGGTGGCCTAGTGGTAAAGCAACGGCTTTGGGACTGGAGGGCTCCAGGCTCGAAACCCGATTCCATCAAAACTCAGCCATGCATGGGGCCCACTGCATGCTAAATCATACAGTGATCAAACAACCTCCCTCTGGTGTAGAGCAAAAGCTTGGAGAGGGGAGGAGGGTGCCAGCTCAGGTGTCGTCTTCATCATCTGACCACAGTTCAAAATTACAAGGTGCATCCCAAAATAACCCTTTTGTTGCTTCAAAACAGGATGTTAACATAACTAAACTAATTTCAATTGCAAGTGTTTTGGAACATAAATTGTCTGAGAGAACTGCATCCAACCATTAAGGTGCACTTAGAAGTACACTGCAAAGAAGAAAAATTAATTAAATAACTAACAAAATAACGATCGAAATGTAAGAAAATTTCTTTCTATTGCTGTAATTTGGTTACAGAATCAAAATATATCCATTTGTAGGCAAATATATATATATATATATATATATTCGTTTGTATGTTAAATCTTATGTTTTTTAGTATGGCCCATACTACCCAACATATATAAATTTTTGTAAATTATAGACTTAAAAATTAATTGTGATATATAATTTGCATAGCGTAGATAAATTTCTTTAATATAATCAACATGAAGGAAAATGTTCAAAGAAAGGTTTTTAACAGTTATAGCTTATTCCAACTAAAAATATAAATTTTCCTTAAGTGGCCCATACTACCCGCTGTTCCCTATTGTTTTTTCACCAGAAATTTAACCTTTTAAGATATTTTATAGTTTTATTGATGCAAACAGTTTTTTTCCTGTGAGTATTATTATCAGTATATGATAATTTATATTTCAGAATTATATTTGGCAAGAGATGTATTTTCTATGTAAATAAATTATTTCCAAAGTTGCTGAACTTTTTTCAATTTTCTAAATATATTCAACTTAATTTCAGGGTGAAAGCAACTGCATCAATTATTTTGTAACTCAATTGTGTGCTGGAATTTAATTAAATATGTAATAATTAGCTAAGTATTGTGCAATTATTGTAATTTAAATTAAATTCATGCCCGACTAAAATGATAATCTTCATTAAATCTCATATTTTTTAAAGTCATTCTGCCAAAACTTTTGTTAACAGTTAAATGCAAGGACCTAAGTGATTAACTGCAAAACATTTATTACATCTTCATTTTGTTCATACATCAAAATTTACTTCAAACACTAATACTTTTTTCGTGCAGTTTTTTTTTTTTTTTTTTTTTAGAATTCATTTCTTGGTTGTTCATAGCAATTAATGCATTCAACATACCAAAAATTAAATAAGTTGAATAACTAAATTAAAGTTGGTTGATATGGTGAAATTGATATAATTAATATGATGGGTGAACCATTTGGTAGACGAATGTAGCTATTTTGTAACATGTAAATCATATTAGTTGAAAAATGATTTATATATTATTATTTAGGTTTAATTGTAATTTCAGTCTTTGCACTCCCTGGCAAAGTTTCGAAAGGGGGGGGGATGGGGAGGAATATGTGAATTACAACTAAATAAAGCGAGGTGAGTGCTGTTTGGATATTTGTCCTGGGAGCCATTCTATCTAGGCACGCCCCTAATCGCACAATTATTTTCTTGTATGAAATCATTTAACTTTCCTACAATTAACATTTCAAGACATGTTCAAATCAGAAACCTCACAAGGAGTTAAATTTCAAAAAACTACAAAGTAAAAGTTATTATACAATGCTTTTTATGGAAATTATGAAAATCTCACTTTTTCAAATGCAACACGAATTTAAAGTTTACTTAAAAATGTTTAAGCAATATAAAACAGTAATTCTTTATAATAGTAAAATTCTAAAACAACAATTTCAAGGATACATTAATTCCCAAAGAATGCCTGTCGATCCCCCCCCCGGGGGGTGTATATCTTGTTTCCAAGTAATATGGATGTTTCATTGGTGGAAAATGAAAAAGACAAAAAGAGCAAAATGCAGGCAGAAAAAAAATAGCCGTAAGAAGCTTAACAGGAAGTTATGATGAAGATACAGTTTTAAACAAACAAATTTTTGGGGTTATACAAGTGAAAATACATTAATGACTTCATATTTCAAATTTATGATTTTTTAAATGGTCTTAAATGCATGAATTACTGCAAATATTCAATTTATTCATTAATTTAGAGCATGGTCAGTGACTTTCAAAATGTCAGATTGCATTTTCAAAAATTATATAAATTATTTGGCAATATTTTCAGCAGTTCAAGTGCCATCATAGTCACATGCCTAGAAATTCAATTCTGAACAAAATGTAATGAATGTTATTCTAATAGTCAATTTAATATTTTAGCTATAAATTGCAAAATGCACAAACAGTAGCAATTATCTAAAATGAAAAAGCATGCAAGTCCAATTACTATATCTAAGCTTGACATCATAAATTTACATTAACTATATTTTAATTTGGTCCTTATTTTATGGAAGGTGAAAACAACCTTAAACAAGAGAATATACAAAGAAAAGAAAGTGGAGTACATACAATTTAGATATGCAAAAAGAAATTCATGTGTTCGAAACTGAATTTGTCTAACTGGAAACAAAATTATTTCCTTCCCTTCAATTTACAAATTGTTTGGTGCCAATGTAGCTCTAAATTTCCCCTTTTTGAAATAAATTAATAATCAGGTCTGTTTCTAAAACAGTAGTTAAACAAAATGCACTCTTTACAAGTTAATTTTAAAACTGTATAATAAGTATGATTTCAAAAATTTTATTTATCCTATTTATAAATGGAAAAAACAAAGTTATATATATGAGCTGTTGCTACTCTGAACTTAAGCTTCAGAACTAATGGTATAGCTAAATCCAATTTATCTGTTACTTTTATTAATATCGTTTTCAAGGAGCCCAAAAGAATTATATTATTATTTCTCACTTTTATTCTCTGGGGGAAAAATAATTTGTTTGAAAACTTGTTTTAATTCTTTTGAAATCATGCTTTGCAATGCAACAACTCTAAAATGTATTCACACAACTATATAAAGGTAAAAATATGCAAGATAAAGTATACAGGGAAAAATATGAAATTATTTGTGGAGAATAACTTATTTTATTTCAACACATGTGAAAGATTTAAATACTTTACTAAAACAATATTAGAAAATGAATAGAAATTTTCAATATCTTGACAAATACAATTATGTAAGTAGTGTAATGTTTCTCTACAAAATAACAACATTTGAACACAATTAATTTAACCAAAAGAGAAAAAGAACAAATGTTAACCATTAATGGACCAGAGAGTAAAATAATTTTAACACACATTTAACTGGATGAAACATAATAATTTTTAAGCTGTAAATATCTACTAAATATAATTTGTGAAACAAGCTAGTTGCAATAATTTTGAATATCAAACAAATAAATAACATGCAGGAAGATATATCATTTTGAAATTATTTGATGAAAAGCAACTTCACTTATTTTAATTTACTTAATCAATTATTTTTAAGTACAAAATTTTCAAGAGAGAAAAATACTCTAAGTTGCTATGACAGTTATAACAGTCCAATACTGTGTCATGAGTATGCACTTGCATCTCAATGATGCATTCGATTTAAC
Source organism: Araneus ventricosus (assembly GCA_013235015.1). Classification (NCBI taxonomy): domain Eukaryota; kingdom Metazoa; phylum Arthropoda; class Arachnida; order Araneae; family Araneidae; genus Araneus; species Araneus ventricosus. Next base: position 34,081 of record BGPR01007390.1, on the reverse strand, counting down.
CCAGAGAAACAGCAAAATGTTTAAGCTGCAGATAACCAACAATTTGAACAACACTTGCAGAATATTTCAATAACTCTAATGCCACAATTAGAAAGAAAGAAAAACTTTAATTGGATTGCTAGATTCAAATCCAAATTTTACAAAATTTTATAATAAATTTTATTAAAATGTCCTTTTTTTTAAATTTTTTTGTCAATTATCACTGATTTTACTAACAAATTTTAATACTTTTAATAGAATCAGTCTAAGCAAATCGCATTGCAGCTAAAAACTAATGCAGACCAAGCTGAAACTTAAAATAATAGTTGGGGGAAAAAAAATAGCTTACATTTCACACTATATTTCAAGTGTTCCCAAATCCCATTAGGTTTTATTTGTACTTTGGCTTGATTTTCGTCTTTTCTTTGATAAAAATTTATTATGATTACATTACTCCAAAAAAATGTAGCCATGATGAAATTAATTTCATGCAGCTATAACAAAATTAATTTTAATGCACAGAATTCAGGAGGTCAATTTTTTGTTTAGGCAATATCAATACCAACAATACCCCTTTTTACAATCAAGCAACCAGTAAAAACATACTAGAGTAATAAAAATATTAGAATAAATTATAATTACAATGGTTACCTTTAACAGAAGAGAACCTTGTTAAAAATTCAAAGATATTCAAGATTACTTATCTAAAAATTATACATTGGTTTGATAGAAATATTTATTAGACAAAAAGTCAATACAGATTATCTGAGAAATATTAAAACAAACGCATAGTTCAAAAGCACATCTATATGAGCTTAAATACATACATTTTAATTCAATTATTTATTATAAGCTTCAGCATGATAATGAATCCATCATGAATAACATTGCATAACTTTTAACAATAGTGAAACTAATTTGCTGAAAATTTTTACAAATTTTCAATGCAAATGAATTTTTATTGTTTTATATTTAAAATTTTGTTTTTAAATGGTGATATAATCATTCATGTTTAAAAATTACATTTAAAATGCACACTTTTTTTTCAATCTTCCTCTCCCTCACAATAGAAGGCACTGAAAAGCACTATAAAATTATTGAATGATTTACTATTAATCAAAATTGAAAAATAATCTTGCAAAGCTTAACAGTATAATACTGATTGAATTTGTTTTCACATTCCTACAATCACACAGAATAAGAAAGGCATACTCTTTAAAACCATAAAGTAAGTGTTATATTTGATAATTGTCAGGAGAGTATAAATAGAATAATTTATTATAAAAGTAAACTAAATATATTTACAAGCTAAAAAAAAGATATAATTTAACACACCCAAATAGTTCTTTTCTCACAAATAAAAAGTAATTTTAAACACAACATTTTTTCCCCCCGTTAGTATCATAATAGTTCAAAAATATTAAATATATTACAAAAATTCTATGCATTATATTTTCAAAAAGAAGCAAACTTGAAATCAAATTTACACCATTTTTAATAGACGGTATTAATTAGATAACTGCAAAATACATTCAAGGAGAGGTGACTAGATCTATGTCCACAACTAAAAAAGAAATTGCAAAAATAAAAAATTTCCACACTTTTAAATCATTTAAAAAATTATAATACTTAACACAGCATGATGCAACTATTTTAATTTTCAATGATTTTAAATCAAATAACGATTTGCAGGTATCAATTACATCAAACATGTTCAACCTTGATACAAGTCACAAATAGCAAGATGATTTCAATATAGTATTTCATATACAAATACATGGAACAATTTATTAACACACATAACAATAATTAAATATGCAACATATTAAATATCTGAAGCAAACAAACAATTGTATATACATCGCTAAGAGATATGAAAGCGTATGATATGGAATGTGTGCACAAAACACAACCTGTAAAATGGCTTTTCAATAAGGCGTTCTTTGCGAGATGTTAACCAAATCGTGAGTACTGGAGGGGGGAAAAAAGAAAAGGTCAATAATGAATCTACAAAATTAAAAAAGGAATCACACAAAAACATAAAAATCAATTTTGGACATGATATATAAATTGAATATAATTCCACATCAGTGATCAAATATTTTGTAAGGAACAAGAAAGCAAAAACTTCATGAGTTTCTTCTCATTGCATCAAAATCTATTCACTAGTCCTTTTTATTCTGAGATAAATATGAAACTTAAACAACATGGCAAACCAGAAAATAAAATTACATAAAAAATATATACTAAAATATTTCAAGAACACTTCACAACAGTTTTTATTTTATGTACAAATATTTGGTTTAAAAAAAAAGTTAACAATGGTACATGTTTTTTAATATGGACAATTTCACCATTAAAAGATAAGACAGTAGCTCATATAAATTCAGAAACTTATGGTTAAAATTTGCCATACACCAGACTTTAGAAATGCATTTATGCATGAAAAATTAAAGAGTTAAATAATATTATTGGTAACACGCCTGATAAATGATTTAAAAATTCTTTCATTAATTGATTGTAATACATTCTTGAAATTTCTTTCTCCAAAAAAATTCTATATTTTTCAAATTATAAGTATGCAAAAGCAGATCTTCAGAAAAAGATACTTTACCATTAGCAACAATGGACTCTATAATGAATAAAAATCAAATAAACCCCTTGGTTCATTAAAAATAATCATTTATTTACAAAATTATCAGTTGTAAACAACAAAGTTTGTTTTGCAACTTGAGAATTTATGAAATCAATTCTATTCAAGTAGAAATAGCATTTCATTATTTTTACAAAAAACTTTATGCAAGTCATTTGATATTGAAAAAAAGAAGAATGTAAATAATAATTATTCATCGATAAATTTTACTTGGTCCTCTAAAGTCCCAAGCATTTATTCAAAAATTGTTGTGAATATCATTATTCTTTCTTTTGGATCCTAAAAAAATTTTATTAGTAAAAAGAACATGTTTATCTTTTTTCTAATTGTTCATAAACATTTCTAAAAAATTCAAATTATTTTATAGGAGAGAAAATTTTCTGAGACAGCTAATTTCCTTAACATTTTAGATATTTATCACAACCAACTGTTTGATGTATAAAGTATTCAACTAACTTTCAACAGAAGAAAAGAGAAGTACATTTTCCAAATACTTTTAAAAATATGCCTTCTTAAAAATAAGTCTATAAATTCAATAACATAATAAAAGTATTACAGCTAGCACAAAATATAAATTGATCGTAGCTATGCAGAAAGGAACTTACTTCAAAACAGCATTTTTGAAATAGCTGTTTTTGCAAAGCAATACAGAATGTTGCATTTTCCCAAAATTAATTAGAGCACTATAAACAGTTTTTTGTGGAACAGATTGCAGATGGTTTGATTTTGGATGACAAATTATACACATTTTTGGTATAGTTTTGATAGTAAATGGAAATTCATAAAATTATAGTTTCTAATTGCAAAATAACATCCAACTATAGTCTGTTCGCCGAGACGAGAGAATGAAACTAAACAAACGCATGCGCAGATTGGCGATGATTAAACAAATGGCACTTTGCCAAGAGCGCCAAACAGACAGTCTGAGTTTCTGCTTTTTTTTCATTTCTGCTGTTTGTTATTGTCTTTGACTGCTAAAATTGACGATTTTTTGGAGTGATCTTGCATTTTATACAAACAAATGGAGAGTCAAAAAACTTCTTTGAGTCCAGCAAAGAAGAAAGTAAAAAGAAAAGCTTTGAGTAACGCTGAAAAGGATATGATTTTGAATGTATATAAAACGGCAACTGAATTGAATCCTGAACTTCCAATATAGGGGATGAAGCTGCTCGTACAACGGGAGTAAGTAAAGCTTCTATTTTCCGAGTGATGCGAGAGTATAAAAATTGCAGTGTATTAAATTCTCCACCCTACCATTGCGAGCTTAATCCTATAGAACTGATTTGGGCACAAGTTAAGAACTTCGTTGTGAAAGAAAACCAAACATTTAAAATGCCTCGTGTAAATGATTTGTGCATTCAAAGTATCAGCAGAATTGGCTTTGAAAAATGGAAAAAATACATTAAACATGTAATCAATGAAGTAGGAAAAAAAATGTGGGATTTATAGACAATGCTATAGACAATACAGTCGATTCCGTAATAATTAATCCCCACTCGAATTCTTCAACATCATCTTCTGAAAATGATTTCTGAGGTAAGTGTTTTAAAATTTATCAAAATAAATGTACAAAAAATTAAATCTGATGAAAAAATAAAATTCGCCAAACTAGGGATTTGGGCCAAAAATGTAGCTCTTTGGCGATGTTAACACAACCCGTTTTGTTTACTTTCGTTCTCTCATTTGCGCGAACAGACTATAGAGTACAAATTTTCATGCTATTCCTTTTAAATATTCAAATAAAAAATACGATGATTAGAAAACCATGATAGCAGCTTTTGTTTTCACATGAATTAAAACACAAATACAGTCCAACCTCAAAAATCTGGACTTCTAAAATCCAGAAAACTCAAAAAAACCGGACGATTTTTTTCAACTCATAACGAGAAAAAATTAGCTACATAAATTTTAAACTAGAATGCTTGAGAGAAGTTGCGGAAATTCCAGTCATTCTATTCATTTTCAACTACTATTTTCTTTTTATATGTCTTTCTATCATTTTTTAATGTTTCTTTATGTTTTTATTGTTTAAAACGTGTTTTTATATGGAGTTGTTGGAATTGACGTCAACATGTAGATCAGTATACGTCTCGATTGGTTGTGCATGCGCAAACGTCAGACGCATTACCAAGGCAACCATTTGCCATTGCCTTGTGAATCCTGGGTCTGTTCTGAAGACGTCTGCACATGCACGCTTAATTGTAACATAACTTACCTACACGGTGATATCAGAACTTTGAAATCTCTATTGGTTTAAGTAAAATATCTAAAATCCGAAAATTTCCAAAATCCGGACCGTCCAAATCCCCCAGTCCGGATTTTCGAGGTTGTACTGTATACACAAAACACAGTTTCCCTTACAAATAAATAATTATATAGCTTACCTTTTGCCATATTTAAAGTGAATAATGAGGAAGACAACAGCCAGTAATAAACAAACGCTTCCTACAACAATGTAGGCAATACCTAAGAATGGGTTTTTTCCTCCCAGCCATGATGTATTGGATAAAATAAGTCTTTTGGTCCCTTTGAAGGATGCAACTTTATAACCTATCACAATTTTAAGGAGACTAACACTTCATAAAAAAATAATAAACAGAAAAACAAATCAACAAACAACAATCGAATAGATGTAGTTCTAGGAAGGATAAATTAAAAGCCTTCAAGAACACTAAGGAACAACAATAGTCCCAACACAGAATTATTTTTGTTCATTTGCTAAAAAAAGTTTTAAAATACTCATAGATACTATCTTGTTTCCTCTAATCTTGTTATTTAACAAAATGGATGGATCTCAAGCAAAAAAATTTCCTGACTTAAAATATATGCCTTTTAAAAGGTACTAACTTAAAAAAAGTTGTCATCACAACAGCAATATAAAACAAACACTTAGGGGTTGGTTGCCAAAATATTTCACATAAAATTAAGTACAAATAAAACGATCACATTAAGTTTTTTAAAACTTATTGAACTAAAGGAAATGAAAAAATCAATTATTTTCATAAATTTCAAAATTATGGTTATTAATTTCAGTTGAAGAAAAGAGCAATAATTTATTTAAAGTTGATTATTGTTGATGTTTGACAAACAATGTGGTTAATGTGTACTTTTTTTCATCAATAATTACTATTATAGTGATATTTATTCAATGAAAATTAAAGTTTTAACTTTTACAGAAAAATTGCAATACAGCTGGAAACTTCAAAATCATATTAAAGAAAAAACTTAATGAAATTATCAAACAGAAAGGATACGGTATGTAATATCATATGCATATTTTCCAGCAGCGAGTCCTGAACTATAAGCATCAGAATGATCCACAAGCCGATACAGTTTTCGAAAAGTAGGCAGTGCTGCAGTTCTCATCCAAACTATCAGGTCTTCATTTTCAAATCCATTATTATCTTTATCATTTTCATCTAACTTATACACCGGGACACTCCAATTTATGGGCTTAGCAGTTTTGTTGAATGCTAAAAGGTTTTATAAGATGAGTTTAAAAGACAAGAATTGCATGCATATCAAAAATCATAAACTTTAACCTAAATAATTCTAAAAATTACAGAAAGTCAGCAGAAGATGGCAAGTTTATTATACACTATGAACTAAATTAATACAAAGTTAAGTTGGGAGGAATCAACAGAACAACTTCACTACTATTTTCATTTTTGAGATTTAAAATAATCCTCCTACACAACACTAAATTTTAAAAAAATTCACTTATTATGCTGTTGTATTAATATTCACAAACTTTTGCTATAATACAAAAGTAAAAATTAATATTCATTAAATCAGATGATTCAGAAGTTTGTTTTAATCAAATATATCACAATTTTATAAAATAAGTTAAATTCGATATTCTTCATTTACCTTCTTCCAATGTAGCATATCCAGTTGGATTCTTGAATTTCACTTGTTTATCTGTGGGCCAAGCAATTCCTTTCTTCAATAAAGGTACAGGGTGGTCTGTTTCCGATTCACCAGGCTTTATATAATACAACTTGATTTCATCTATAAAAAGCAATAATTAAATAAGTACTGATTTCTTACATTAGCTTTAGTCATTAACATAATAAAATTAAAGAAAATCGAAATTTCATCCATATTAAAAGGCTTTCACAAGTTGATGATACAAGTTAAAAACAGATCAATAATGCTAACAAAAAATAAAAGTTTCATTTTTACTAAGAAGTAAATTGAAATTTAACAAAACAGTAGCTACAGGTGCTAGTATATAGCACTTGATTAAAATGCAATTAAAAAATCTTTTAGTTGGTGTATGTTCTTCTCTTCATGGGATTAACTCAGTACTGATGTTCATCTGCTAGAGTAAATATTCTGAACTTGTAGGATACCATAATATAATAGACTTTATATAATACATATGAAGGTAAACATTCTTTGAATCACAGATTATGTAGATATGTCCGAGAGCAAGATATTCGAATTCTATCAAATTTTATTTTTTTTCATAGTCCTTTTCAAAACATGGAAAAGGAAATTTTACATCCTAGGAGAGAAAGGAATAATTTAGTTTTCACTCTTCGCATTTTAAAAAATAACTGAAATAAAAACTAAGATCTTCAATTGGTCTCCTTTTAAGTTATTTTACTTTTTTGAAGTTGGATATTTCAGTTCTAGTTATCAAAAGCATATTTAAAAATTAAAATTTAAATGGCACAATTTGATAATAAAATCATTTAAAAGCTGATCATTTAGAATATCACAGTACTTCATAAATTCCAAGGAAAAACGACATTCATAACTTTTAAGTGATAATAGTTCTATGATCTAATATATAAGAATTACATCATAAAGATACTTTACTATACCAGCTAAAGAAAATGGTGCAAATCTCTTTTCTAGAAATATAGGAAATACCCCAAATAAAGAAGATTACTTTAAATTCCATTATGCTGGGGGAGGGAGGTAACAAAACACGCAGTAATTGTCAGGTATACTTTCATGTTTTCAACCAAACTGTTCAGCAAAGTCGATAAGAAGTTTAGTTTCAAGTCAATTTTTATAACTAAGAAAGGAGACTTTTATGAGCAGATGAATTTTTTTTCTTCACATTCTCTACATGGTTAAGGAATGGGTCCATAAGTACGATCTTCATCTGGTGTCTCAGGGAGCTCAGTTATAGCACAACCTTACATTTTTACAATATTCCACCTTTATTGCTCCTCAGCAAAATGCTGCGCTGACTTGTAGATACCTGCTACATGTCACTAATACATTGTAAATATTTCTTAAAGATGATAGATAATGATGATAGGAAACATACACACCAACTCACCAAATTTTAGGTACCTGTTCTTTATGATTCAAAACATTACTTAGTATTAGAGGTAAATTATATTAATCTCTTAATCTCTGTGCCCATGCATCATATTTGCATTAAAATAGATTTTTTAAACTCATAAGCTAAAATTAAGTTACTCATAAACAGCACAACCAATACAAAAATTATGCAGAATTCATAAAAAATATCAAGTGTTTCATGGACTCCAAGTTGAATCAATATGGAAAGATATTCCCAAAAGAAGAGGTGTTATCTAAATAGACAGTAGAGAAAATAAAACAGTTAAGAAGACATAGTTGGGTTCTCTTTGCAATAAAAGTTCTATAGTAAACAGATTATGTAAATGTTTATTGTAATTAAAGATAAATTCTAAATCTCTAGCAACATGAAGACATAACAAGGAACATACATATGGGTAAAGAGAAGAGACTGACTTTTCCAATCAACACTAATACACTGAAGTTTGATAGTACAAGAGAAATGGAAAATTCACTTTAATCCCACAAGCAAAATCTAGTTTAACTTTTTAATACAGTGGCAACCACAATACCTACTCAACTTAGAAGCCTAGGAAAATGTTTATCACATAAAGGACAGATTTGGATCATGTGCCTTCCAATACCACAATCCAAATCTGTCCCTATAAGAAGATCTGTTTACAAGACATTGGACATTTTCAACTTCCCTCTATCAGGCAATACATCTCCTTTGGCCCTGTGAATTACTGCTAATGTTAGCAACTTGAACAGTCAGACAAATCACATGGAATATACATTCATATTATCTAACAAATACACTATCATTATTATTAAAATTCAAAGGTAAACAAACGTATGTATGTATGTCCTTCTATCTTCTCACGAACCGCCGAACGGAGAAGCGCGCGGAAAGTACCAAAAGATGGGGAATAATTCAAGGAATCCATTTCGGCCATTTAAATATCGAAATTTTAATTAGTGAAAAAGATATTAATTAAAAACTAATTTACAACAATACTTTTCATTGTTACAGCGCAATTCAAAATTTATTTTATTGTTGAAGTCGTTTACTTTAAAGAACATTGTTACAACAACAATAAAAAAGTGACGCCGACAGAAATAAAAAAAATGTATTGTTGCAATATGGAAACCTGAACAATGCAACAAGTCAATGTGGTTAGAGTTTTGTGTGGGTTTTGGTAATTGATATAAAGAAACAGGGAAAATTAAATCGCTCATATAGGGTTTTTACTAAAACTATTGTTTTCTATGAGGTTTCACTTTTAGATTTCATGTACTCAGTGCATCTTGCTTCATGTGCATATAAACTGGAGGCGGGCATATGAAAAAATACGGATTCCGATCAACGCTGGGTTATCCCATTCCTTCCGTACTAAAGTCAGACAAAAAATAATTCCGGAATCGTAATTTTATAAAATAAAGATTATTTTTGCGATTTTTTAAAAGTATATTTTGAAGCCTTTACGCGGACGGAATGATTGAACCGCTCTTTTCTCCTTATTTATTTAGGAGAGAATGTTGGGCATGTGTCACATGACCTCACTTTTTCTCTCCGTCAAGGAATGACGCGTTATTCGAGATAGCCCGTGCAACGCCGGGTCACGTAGCTAGTCTACTCTATTAAAATTCGAAGGTAAACAAACGTATGTATGTATGTATGTCCTTCTATCTTCTCACGAACCGCCGAATGGAGAAGCACGCGGAAAGTACCAAAAGATGGGGAATAATTCAAGGAATCCATTTCGGCCATTTAAATATCGAAATTTTAATTAGTGAAAAAGATATTAATTAAGAACTAATTTACAACAGTACTTTTCATTGTTTCGGATACTTTATAACAATACTTTTCATTGTTACAGCGCAATTCAAAATTTATTTTATTGTTGAAGTCGTTTACTTTAAAGAACATTGTTACAACAATAAAAAAGTGACGCTGACAGAAATAAAAAAAAATGTATTGTTGCAATATGGAAACCTGAACAATGCAACAAGTCAATGTGGATAGAGTTTTGTGTGGGTTTTGGTAATTGATATAAAGAAACAGGGAAAATTAAATCGCTCATATAGGGTTTTTACTAAAACTATTGTTTTCTATGAGGTTTCACTTTTAGATTTCATGTACTCAGTGCATCTTGCTTCATGTGCATATAAACTGGAGGCGGGCATATGAAAAAATACGGATTCCGATCAACGCTGGGTTATCTCATTCCTTCCGTACTAAAGTCAGACAAAAAATAATTCCGGAATCGTAATTTTATAAAATAAAGATTGTTTTTGCGATTTTTTAAAAGTATATTTTGTAGCCTTTACGCGGACGGAATGATTGAACCGCTCTTTTCTCCTTATTTATTTAGGAGAGAATGTTGGGCATGTGTCACATGACCTCACTTTTTCTCTCCGTCAAGGAATGACGCATTATTCGAGATAGCCCGTGCAACGCCGGGTCACATAGCTAGTTATATATGTTTTCTATAAAAATAATACGTCTTATGAATTATACACCATCACTACATGTTTATAAAGACTGACACTTGGAAAGAACAATGAACAGTATGGAGGAGAGAACTGGTGGAGAAGAGGGGCAGCATCTTGAAGTCTTCAGAGGAGGGTCTTGTAAGAATAGGGCTGGACAGGTCAATATTTAGATGAGGTGTGAATATTTAACACATACATATGTTATATTTACCCAGACACACAAAAAAATTTAAAACATACCTGAACAGGGCAGAATGGCTGACCAATAACCTATTAATAGCCAAATTAATTTAAATTAATAAATTTCTATTAAATTATGTTCTAAACCCTTTTGTAGTTAACTGTGAAATAAAATTAAAATTGGGGGATTTTTTTTTTTTTAATTTTTAGAAAAAAATATTTTTAAAAATCGGTAGAAAATCATTTTTTAAAACTTTTTTTTACATAAATAATAACGATTTTTAAAATACAGTAAAATATCAAAAAATAAAAATCGCTTTCCAATTCCTTGTATTACCTTGAAAATTAAACAAAGGAAAAACGAAAAAATTTCAAAATGATGACATTTTAACTTTAAAATGTCACTAACTGGTGGTATATGCTTGTTGAAAACCCTTTAGGAATTTGGTAATACCTATTGACTTCATAGACAAATCGAAAAAGAGACAATGGAATGGATTCATTTTGGCCGCAAAAGTAAAATTTAACTGTCCTATAAATAGGACACTGGGCATTATCAGGTTAAAATAGTTCCAATATAAATGGTACTACAGATTCCTCATCTTTTTTCAGAAAGCAAAGGACATATTTAGTCAAAATACATCACAATGCTAATTGATGCAAAAGTGCTAAAGTACCCAAGATGCTGAGAAGTAAAGTGAAATTTAATTTCTAGACTTATAGACCCATAGTAGCATACTGCAAAAGCTATTCATCAAATTTTGCCAACAAAATGTTCGATTCATTCCAAAAAAAGAAACAGGAAGTTCATGCCACAAGGAGAAAAAAGAAAGCTTTATTCAAAACTTTTAAAAAATGATGATAATTATTTTTTCTACAGTTCAGTGATTGCATACAACCTTTTGTAACTCTGTTTCGCTTTAATTCAAAATGAAAAGATTATACAAAGATGCAATTTTGAAATTATGCATTAGAATTTTGAAAAATGTATTAAAAAATCTAAAACTGACGGACAACGTTTTGAAAAAAGTATTTAAAATTGAAATGGCAAAAGTAAGAATATAAAACAAACAAATAATGTCATGTACTACGTCACGAAGGAATGATGCAAGACAGTAAAATAAAATATTTCAATAGAAGCAAATTAAGTCAGAGCAACAAGAAGCAGAATTTGAAAAGGCATAAATTATTATTATCTGTAATCAGGAAAAGAATGATATATCTGGTTACAGTGAAAATATCTCAGAGCAACCAGATAAAAAGTTACAAGTATTAATTCATGCAACCAAAAATGATATGTGGAATTACACTGAATGCATCACTAGCAGAGAATGAGTTAATATGAACTAAAATAGCTTTTGCAGAATTAATGTCAACAATATAAGAAATTTTTTATTCATTGTTATAGCTATATTTTGAATAGATGGACATACCATTAAATAAACTGTTAGCAATGGCTCCACAAGGAGCAATAGGAACATCCTTATCAGTTTTGTCATAAGGGGCACAATCACTTGATGTCGGTTTATTAATATCACCTAGTAGCTGAGCATCATCTCTGGACTTAACATAACGTCTATGGTTCTGATAGTAATTGGTCAGGCCATAATATAAGAAAACATCTCTCTGAAACAAGAATATGCATATTTTAAAACTAAAATTAATGCAGCCAAGTATGAACAAAACAAAATAATAAACTTTCATAAATTTTAGAAAAGTTGTAACCTATTAATCTCTTCAGACGTCTTTATTTATACATTCAGTTACAGAATTTTAGACAGTAAAACAAAAATTAATTTGAATGGCTGAAATTGTGAGAGAACTCTGTTTTCCAAGAGCTCTATAAATTCCTAAAAGGGTGGAAATGAAAAAAAATATCCTAAATAAGATAAAAATTAATAAGCCTAGGATTTAAACATAACAAATTTCTCAACTTAAATCTATATTTTCATATTTTATTAGCTGAACCTACTCTGCTGAAACAGTTCCAGAAGAGCAACCAGTAAGCACTGTTACATCTGAAATTATGCAGCAGAATGTATGATCAAACTTCACAACTGTTCATGAAAGACATTTTAGCTCAACACCTTATTAAATGCCAGCTCCATAATAGAAGAGTGTTTTAAGAATTTTTTTTGTTTGTTTTATAGTCTGAGCACTAAAATATGTAAAAGATAGCATTCTTTTTACACAATTTTACTGTTCACTTTTCTTTTAGTCATTTGTTACATCCCCATTAATAACTATACAAATTTTAAAACAGTAAAAGTGTCATGGACAAACTCAAAAGAAAATACAGAAATTGTAAGAACAAATTATTTTACTTTAAATTGGGTGTCAAGGTTAAATATTATAGTACAATGACATTCTTTATCGCCTTCTTCAAGCAATTCATCACAAGGCCTATGCTTCTCAGTACTGTTGCACTTTGTATATTCAATTTGTCTTTCTTGAACCTGAAAATTATGAAAAAAATTAATCAAAAATACCTCAGAAGAATATCATCTGAAAAGGAATACTAACAAAGAATACATTGAAGGAATAGTATAATGGAGTAGAAAAACCTTATTGAAATTAAATACAAAATACTGAAAAGATACAGATTATCTTCAGGGAGTTCTTATTTAACTCGCACAATTATTCAAGCAATAGCTTGGATTGTATATAACTTGCAAGTTAAGGAAAAAATAAATCTCTTGTTAAAAATTATTTTTGAAGGTACAATTATTCCTCTCTATCATCAATGAAGATATGTTTCTTCTTAAACAATTTAAACTCAAAAGAGGTAATCATTTTTTACACAGTTAAGAATTTTTTATTGAATTTTGTTAACAAGGTATGCAATTACATTTCTTTGTCATCATATTCCCACTGACATCATAATAAAATACTTATTTAGACATATGCGTCAATAAAATAACAAGAAAACCGATATTCAAAATGACTTACTTGATTTGATGAAACTAATAAGCCAATACCAACTGGAATAAAGGCCAAACCAATGATAAAAAAGGTTGGTAACACAGTTCCTGCAGTAAGAATCGGCTGCCATGCTGGTAATTTTTGTTGTTTGAAGGCACTATCTACAGAAACCAAAAAATGAATATGAATTATAAGTAGGGATGTTATGAATAGTGATTTGGTCAAATAGGCAAATATTCGGCCAAATTCCAGGATGTATACCAAATTTTTAAAAACATCTCACTTTTGACTGTAAATGAAATATTTTTCAAATTTTAAATGAAAAAAATTAAAATTAAATAAAAGTGACTTTTTATTATTTGTATATTTTAAAAAATGTTAATGCCTTTATGTATATGTGTAATATTTTAAATACCTTAATTCCAATAATAAAGAGCGAGAAACCCTCTTCATTTTGGGATTGCTTCAAAGAAATAAAAGAGTCATCATTGCAGAACATGACAATGACACACACAGAAGAAAATTGAAAGGATAAGTTAAAATTACTGGAAAAAAATTCTTATTTTGATTTTTAAAAAAACTTCTAATTAGGGATGTAACAAATATTTAGTATTCGGCCCTTTAGCCGAATACTAAGCAGATATTCAGCCAAATATATTCAGGATAATAATTTTTTAAATGTGCTTTTAAATACACATTTAACAAAGAAAATTGCAGAATTACGCTACAGTTCATTTATTATCATAAAATCTCCTAACATTTATTTATCCAATTTTAAGTTGCATAATGCATAGGTGTATTCAATAAAGTTACATATAATTTATCCTTGCAAAGCCTGAAATTATGATGTAAGAACAATAATTTTGCAGCATTTTCAGGAGGATGTTTGTTCCTTTTGGTTTCTTACACATATAATAAATACCAACTAAGGATGTAATGAATATTCGGTATTAAATCTATTCAGCCCTTTTCAGAATTTTCTCTAAACACATATTTGGCAGAGTAAATTCAGGATGAAATGCTTTTTAAGAATGTTTTAAATATATTTAATGAAGAACATTGCATACTTACTATGCATTTATTAAAAGAAAAATCTAACATTTATTCAATTTTAAGTTGCATAAGTACATAAGTGTATTTAATAATGTTGCATATCATTTATAGAAGTCTGTCCCATATGGTTTCAAATATATTACAAGCTTCAGAAAATAAGCAGTCACTATATAATGTTTGCAGGAGCTGAAAGCCTATTTTCTTGCTGAGTTTGCGAACCTTGGAAATTTTTTCGCATTTTCCCCCCACCAATTAAGTGCACGCTTTATTCTACTTCAAGAAAATTCAGAAACATGAACTGTTTATGTACTGCAACAATTCTTTAACATAATAACTGCCATACAAGATGTCAATGATCCCACATATTTCTGACTAATTGCACCATTAACTCAGTGCAAAAAATAATAAATGCCTACATAATTTATTCGGGAAAGATAATCAATGTATAAAGTGTATCTGTGACAGATAATATGTTAACTTAAACTTAGAGTAAACTCCAGCCAGTGAAATATGAAATATAGAAATAATATTGAAAACTAAATGTTGGGTTAGAGAAATTTGAGAATTCTTTTATGTTTGAAACAATTTTGAAAACACAAGATTCACTAAATTTTATTGATATTGATAACAAAATGAATATTTGATCAATCATATTAATGTTTCACATATTTTAAGAATTCCACTTTTATTTAAAAACAGATTGTGTCTTTTGGTATTTTATAAATTTTTGAAGGAATATTTACATCAAGCAATTTCATTTATTAACCATCCAAGGAAAATGTAAAGGAAGATATCAAATCAATAAAAATCTAATTAAGATAATTCATATCATAAGCTCACAAAAAATAACTCATTTTTAGAATATAAATTTAACTTTAAAAATATGCCACATATCCAGTTACACATTAAAAATGCATTAATACCAATGTTGCATGTACTTTTCCCCATAGAAGAAATAAATACTGCACATATTTCTTTATAAAAAATCGGGGGTTTTTTTTCAATCATTTTTCACAATTCAACAAATCAAAAAGCTTCATCCATTTACGAAGTTCTACTTTAGAAACTTTGGTTATATAAAATATAAATTTTTGTCAGTTTCAGATTGTCTCTATATTTAGCAACACGAAAATATTTCAATTACTCAAAGTTAATATCTTTCATCTTAAACATCATTGCGCCAATATAATGGAGAATCCATATTGAAAATTTAAGTTTTCATAAATTCCATAATGAAACAGTTCAGAAAACCAGTATTTAATTAAAGGTAAAACCAAAGTGTAAGGTACATCCCTCGCCAAGCTGGTGCCAAAACTGCACCAGATCATGGACAACTCGCCAAATGCAATAGAAATAGATTGCAATAGAAAACCCTTGGTTACCACATTTGGCAATTTTTCGTCAAAAAAATTCAAGTCTCGTGTCATACACCTTGGTTGGACCAAGTTAATTCTTATTTCAGTGCAGTAATTCTTAAAAGTTTTGAATTATTAAAGGGTTAAATAACATTACAGAAAAATCTTACCATTTCTAAATTAAAACATTCTTTACTCTGGTGTAAATCAATACCTATACTCAAGATGCAAAAATTTTCATTATAACTTCAATAGAAGAAAATGATTATGCAAACAAATTATTTTACCGAAACATTTTACATTTGAAATAAAGATATCAATTTTGGTCACTCCTACAATTTTATTTTACTATCTTCCATAGACAAATTGTAGAATGAAAAAAAAAATCACACTCTTATCTACGAAGTCGAAATTTTTCAAAAGGATAAAACAAATTCTTGTTTAATATATTACAGAGAAAATGAGACTTTGCTTTCCTTTATAGAAGAAAATAGAAGACAATGCATTTGCTACTAATGAGATTATTTATCATGATACATTGTACATAAAAATCTATCCAAGTCTTTAATATCTCATTACATTTAATACAAAATTGCTAGAATTCTTTTTTCAAACATCATATCAGAATAGTGACAACATTCTTAAAATTTAATTGTATAAAAATTGACTCATCTCAATAAATTACAATTTAAAAATTATCACTCTACAGTAAAGAAAAAATAATATAGTTTCTACTGACACACATTTCAGTTTCAAAACATCATAAAAAAGATATGAGAATCAATCAACACTTATAGTGTTTAATTAAAACTTAAATAAAGCTCATGCAATATTAATACAACACTAAACCAAAAAAAAAATATCCTAATTATTTCAATAATAATAAAACTGAAATAACCTAAAATGTTTATAAGGTAGGTATAGTTGTAAAAGTGAAAGTAGGGCAAAACGGTGAAGGAAATGGGAACAATCATAAAGGTGACAAATAAAAATCTAAAAATTTTCTAAAAGCGTTAACTTATGAATTTAGTTCAAAAAATTTTATAAATGCTAATTTTAAGGAAATTATATATAAACCAGTATTTCTCAAAGAACTGAGGTTTCTATGATAAGCCCCAAACATTAGAATAAACATCCATATGACCCTTCAAACTCGGGTCTTGAGAAATGAGTTAATAAAAAAATATTTTAAGGAAACTATAAAGCTGGTTTTTAGAAAACTTGGTCATTACTTGAAGGCTTTTTCGACTGTATCTGAGGTTCGTCTGAAATGGGAGAGGCCATCTTGTTTATTTATTTATAAAATTATGCGATACAGTAAAAATTTGATAAGTCAGGTATTGCCATTCACATAAAGAAAAAGTAGCATTGCACAAAAAAAACAAATAAATACAGGATGTCCGAAATGTATCTTTACACTTTAAAAAAAAAATAGAAAGTAAACAAACAATAATATGCACTTAACGGCTTTTTATGTTCATAAAGAAAACATCAAAGTTTTCTTTAAATGAAGTGTAAACTAGATGGAGCTACATCAATGTTTTGCAACATTCTCGTTTCAAAATGGCTCCACCGCAAGAACAAGAGCAAGATTTATGGGTCTATTCTGGTACCCCCCAGTTGGTTGGGAGACGTCACTTTTTTCCAGCACGTTAACAACAGGAAAGTGACGTCACCAACTAACGATACAAATGAACAATGCCAGATGAATCAGAACAGACATGTGGTGAAATCTATCTTCTCCTGTCAGAGTTTAACTGGCCGAATGGTTAGAACGGCCTCTTCCCGAGCGCTAGGTCGCGAGTTCTATCCTGGGTTGTGTTCGTACTCTGTTTTTGCTATAATTTGCAATGAGTTTCCAATGCAAGCTTGCTGCAAGTTCGTCCTATGGTGACTTCGAGGCTTGCGTTAACTTGCTGCAAGCTTGTTTCACACTTGTACACTTGTCGTGACAAATTTGCAGAATGCTTGCAGATTTGCTGCAAACTAAAATTGCTATCTGGGTCCTTGCAATGCAAGTTTGCTGTGAAGGTGTCATGACAAGTTCACAGCACGATTGCAAAACAAGTTTGCTGCAAAGATGATAGCAGATAGCACACTAAGAGATAATCTTTGTCTCTGTTTTCAAAAACATCCGATTTTAAAAGCATCTCCTAGACCGTACTTCTTTTTATTAATTCAATAAATCAATGATAATTTGTTAAAAAACTAACTTTTTTATAAAAAAAATTGAAACATTTTCCATGTTTTTACTAAATATAGAACTCGCACTTTAGAGAAAACTTTATCGCCTTTTCCTTAATGTTGAAATTTTAATGTTTATAAACAAAATTAAACCTAAAAAACAATCAATGATTGTTGAAAAATAATAACTTATACATTTTGTCCCATTTTAAAAGTAATTACTTTTGAACTCTAATTTGATCATTTATTCTACTAGCAAAACGTAGTTATTAGCGAAAATCGCTCTCTCTTTGACTTTAAATCATATTCTCAACTCAAAATTTAAAAAATTAATGAAATCAAGAAAACAGTTTAAAGTAAATAGATAAATAGATGAACGATATTAGCGCAATCCATCTTCTCATCTCAGAGTTTATCTGGCCGAGGGGTTTAGAGCGTCAGGCTAGGAAGCGATAGGTCGCGAGTTCTAATCTGAGGTTGCGTTCGTACTCGGTTTTTGCTATAGTTTGCAATGAGTTTGAAATGACAAATTTAACGCGTGGTGACTTCGAAGCTTGCATTAACGTGCTGCAAACTTGTTTCAAGCTTACAGATTTGCAGAGCAAGATTGCTGCAATCTTGTTTCAAGCTTACAGATTTGCAGAGCAAGATTGCTGCAAACTTGTTTCAAGCTTACAGATTTGCAGAGCAAGATTGCTGCAAACTAAAATTGCTATCTGGGTCACCACGCGTCAAACTTGTCACAAGCTCATTGCAAACTATAGCAAAACAGAGTACGAAGACAACCTCGGATTCGAACCTCTGACATCCCGCTTCCTAAACCTGTCGTCTTACCCACTCAGCCAGCTAGACTCTGGGAGAAGACGATAGATTGCGCTAATAGATCGTGCATCTACGATTTATTTTAAACTGTTTTCTTGATTTCATTAATTTTTTAAATTTTGAGTTGAGAATATGATTTAAAGTCAAAGAGAGAGCGATTTTCGCTAATAACTACGTTTTGCTAGTAGAATAAATTATGAAATTAGGGTTCAAGAGTAATTACTTTTAAAAATATGGGACACAAAGTAAGTCATTATTTTTCAACAAACATTGACTGTTTTTTAGGTTTAATTTTGTTTATAAACGTTAAAATTTCAACATTAAGAAAAAGGCGATATGGTTTTCTTTAAAGTGCGAGTTCTATATTTAGTAAAAAGATGGAATATGTTTCAAAAATTTTTTATAAAAAAGCTAGTTTTTTAACAAATTATCATTGATTTATTGAATTAATAAAAAGAAGGACGGTCTAGGAGATGCTATTAAAAATCGGTTGTTTTTTAAAACAGAGACAAAGATTATCTGTAAGTGTGCTCTATCATCTTTGCAGCAAACTTGTTTCGCAATCGTGGTGTGAAGTTCGTCATCTTCACAGTAAACTTGTTTTGCAAGTGGTTTGGTTGATTATGCTTTGTTACTTTGCAGGAAGTTCGCTGCAAAGTTGCCACATCAAGTTTGTCATGACAAGCTAATATCAAGAAAAATCAAACTTGCTGAAAGTGTACATGCTATCTGGGTACACCCTTGCATGAAAATTTGTGACGACCGGTAGCGTATAGCTAAAACCAAAATCTGGCCGCCCTAGCAGAAGCTTCAATGACGTTAAAAGAATTCATGAAACTTTTCGTCGTAGTCCTCGTAAATCGATTCGCAGCGCGGCCCAGCATTTACAAATACCGAGATCAACCATGCATGATGTAGTGCATAAAATAATTACGGCTTTATGCCTTATAAACTTCAATTGTTGAATGAGTTAAAGCCTGATGATAAGCCTCGACGTCGAATATTTGCAGAAGAAATGTTTTCAAAAAAATACAGGAGGATGAAAATTTTCTACAACGTGTTTTCAGATGAGGCAACGTTTCACCTATCAGGTATTGTTAACCGACACAGTACTCGAATATGGCGATTAGAAAATCCTCTTGCCGTACTGGAGCAAGCAAGAGACAAACAAGTAAACGTGTGGTGTGGTTTACTGCATGATCAAATTAAAGGGAATTTTTTCTTTTCCAAAGTAACTGTCCGCTCTGACAATGACCTTGACCCAGATAGCAATTTTAGTTTGCAGTAAATTTGCAGCAGTCTTGCTCTGCCAGCTTGCAGCAAATTTGACGCGGCAAGACCGCAAGTTCATAATAAGTTTGAATCAAGTTTTCAGAAGCGCCGAAGTCACCACGCATCAAACTTGCAGCAAACTTGTCACGTCAAGTTCGTTGCAAACGAGTAGAAAAAAGAGAATGCGCATGCGAACCTTTTATTCGAACTCCGGAAAGCTCGGTCACCAACCTATCGCCTTAACTACTAGAGCATCGAATCCTCGCTCGGCGAAGATAGAGAAAATTATTATACACCAGCTGCAAGTTATTTTCAATTGTCTTCTTGATTTAATAATTTTTTATAAATCTTGAGAATATGATTTGAAGTCAAGGAGAGAGCGATTTTCGCTAATAAATATGTTTTGCTAGTAGAATAAATTATGAAATTAGGGTTCAAGAATAATTACTTTTAAAAATATGGGACACAAAGTAAGTTATTATTTTTCAACAAACATTGACTGTTTTTTAGGTTTAATTTTGTTTATAAACGTTAAAATTTCAACATTGAGAAAAAGGCGATATAGTTTTTTTTAAAGTGCGAGTTCTATATTTAGTAAAAAGATGGGATGGAGAATTTTTCAAAAGTAATATTTTTTATAAAAAGACCTAATTAGTTTTTTTCAAATTACCATTGTTTTATCAAATTAATAAAAAGAAGGACGGTCTAGGAGATGTTATTAAAAAACGGATGTTTTTAAAAACAGAGACAAAGAATCAAAACCAGATATATACACAACTGTATCCAGGTCGTGATGTGTAAGAGTGCCGTATCAAATTCACAGCAAACTTGCATTACAAAGGGGGGGATCTATTAGGCTATGTTACTTTCCAGGAGTTTCGCTGCAAATTTGTCATGACAAGATAATATCCAGAAAAAATCACATTTCCTGAAAATGTGCGTGCTATCTGGGGATATGCTTGAAATTTTCTCATTTTCTCAAATTGCTTGCAAACCAATATCATTTTCCAGCCGATGGAGCACCGCCACACTGGAGTTTGGAAGTGCAAAAGGTTTTAGATGAAAAATTTCCCAGGATTTGGATTGGAAGAGGAGGTCCAAATACCGTGTCCACCTAGATTTTGAGACATAACACCTTTGGACTTCTTTTATGGGAATACTTGAAAAGCATTGCTTACCAATCTCCAATTCGTGACACTGATGAACTGAAAAATCGAATCACAGCGGCCATCCAGATTGTTGATTCTGTAATAATGCTTCATAGAACGAGGTTAGAAAACTCGTATATATTTGATGTGTTGCGCGAGACTAATGATGCGCACATTGAAATCGTGGAATAAAACATTGCACAAAATCTTTGATATTTTCTTTATGGAACATAAAAAACCGTACGTGCATATTATTGTTTGTTTATTTTTAATTATTTTTTTAAGTGTAAAGATACATTTCGGACAACCTGTAGGATATAAGTTCACATTCATCAGATGTTTTTAGTATTTTTATTTTTGAGTACCCCTTACTCACAACCCCCGTCATCAACCACCTCTTCGCGAAAAGAAGTTTTTATTAATAACGCCAAGGTTTTAGGTTAGTTTAAGAATAAAACAAATCTTAAGAACTTAATAAAATTTATGATTTTTTTTACATTTTATTCCATTTTTCAAAACAGTAATTGTTCAACATCAAAACAAATGAAACAGTAATTCCATATTAATATATGAAGAAAACTAACAATTGCTCAATTACTAGATATTAATCTACTTTCTCCTTTATTTTATTCCGTAAATAGGGGCTTTAAAACTCGTAAGATTTTCATTTTTCAAACGAATCTGCTGAAAAGAATTTCTAGAATATTCTTATATTTTGTGTTTTCCGCCATTACCAAAATCACTTTTGAGTACCCTTAACTTGTCCCCCAGGGGTAAGCGTACCACAGGTTGGGAACCTACGATCTAGAAAAAGTCATTAATTATTAATAAAATTATTAATAATAAAATTATTAATTATAATTAATATTAATTTAATTATTAATAAAATTTGAATTCAGCTCATATATACTCAATTCTTAATTTCATCTCTAATTTCCTTTATTTCTAATTAGTAATTTATGTTCTATACACTATACGTACTGCGAAGTAAATAAATTATCTTCTTTATTATGCATCACACAAACATCAATGTTGAATAGCTGCAATAATTAAAAAGATATAGATTTTGTTTTATTTTCTATCTTTTAGAAAATATTTGCAATTTGTAATTTATTTGATTATACATTTATTTTGTTGTGTACGGTATTTTTCATGAATAGAGTTGATTAAAGAATTTTTCTAAGAATACGTAATTTTTATAAACCAATCTAATGAATCATAAAATATGCTAAATTTGTGTATAAAAATATTTGCAGGAATGTAGTTTTTGCCGGGTAGGGTTTTATCGAAGGGATGAAAATTGATGAAAATGTGTCACGTAACGGGGGGGGGCGCAGCATTGTTATTTCTACCAAGGGCGCAGGATCTCCTCGGTACGGCCTTGCTGATTGCTTTGGCACCACCAGAAAGCAACATTTATTTTATGAAACCTGGCAAGGGAAAAGTAGAAGCTAGATTATTTTTTACAAGAAAGCTGCAGAAAAAAACATTCTTTTGCCCAAACCATCCTCCTTCTCCATGCATTCCGTGGCTGCGACATTACACCAGATATTTATAGAAAAAGCAAAGAACTATAGTTATATTGTTCAAAAATCAATTAAACCAGATGAAAACATTGCTGACATCTTTTATAACCCCTCATCAACACCAGATGATATCTCACAAGTCGGTGAGAAGATGTTCCTAGTACAAAGCCTTTGCTGATGAACATAATTTGAATAACCGTAGATATGGAGCATTTCGCAAATCGTCAACGAAGATCAGAGCTGATCTTTTCTCAATTCCTCCAACCAAAGGAGCGGCGGAGCAACACACATATAGCAATGTGTTTCTATTTTGGCATCTTTAATGGCACCTGTACCAAAGGTTTACCTCTAGAAGAAGAGGATGCGCTCGCGAACTTGATCATATACTAGAAAAACATGGTGAAATTTAATTACGAGCAGGTGTAAAAATGGCTTATGTATATTTTTATGTATGTATACATATAATATTATGTTATAGAAAGATATAATATGTTATAGATATATTGTAATAGATAGCCGCTATTTTGAACTATAAACTGTTGTTGTTGTTGTTTCATGTCCCCCTGGCCCAAGATTAGACCAGGTCCATGACACCATGTCGCTCTAACAACTCCACAAGTCCCTGGTTCATGACTACGGGTAAGAAGCAGCTTCAGTTTCAAACGAGGTACCACATGGGAAGAAGTCTGACTTTGCCTCTATGCCTGTTAGTGTTAGCTGGGAATAATGGAGTGACCTTCACGCCTTGGGTGGCCCTACCAGGAGAAATAACTCCCGACGTACATCACCCACTCCTCCCAGGAACAAACACCCCCTTGCCACGATGAGGCCACTAACAGGTCGTAAGGGGGGAACTATAAACTTTCTTACATAAAAATAAAAGTAACATTTTCAACCACTTATTGTAATTATGTCCTTTTTCAAACTGCTATAACATTCTAAACTATTCATCCTAGGAATAATGAGTAGGACTATTTTTATATAAAATTTAATTTAATTTTATTTTATGCTTAAGTTTTTTTCGCTAGGATCCATAGTTTTCGAGATATTTAAGAAAAACTGAGAAATCTCCCCTTTCAACCTCCTGTACCGCCGGAGCACCCTCCACCAGCGGGGACTTTTAGTATGTCGTTTAAGACACTACCCCCAACATCTGTGCCAAATTTCAAAACTACACCATTTTTTTTTCTATTCGTCGATTTTTGGCCTTCGTTGACTGGACTAATAATAGCATGCCTTTTGGTTTTAGGAATGCTGGTCAAACGTTTCAGCGTTTTATGGATGAAGTTTTACGCAGTTTGAATTGCTGTGTTTATCTAGACGACATACTTGTCGCTTCTAAAGATTTTTCCACACATATACACGACTTGCGACAGGTTTTCCAGCTACTTACTCGATATAACATTGTTTTAAACGTTCAAAAATGTGTCTTTGGACAATCTGAATTGCCTTTTCTTGGGTATTTGGTTCACAGAGAAGGTATTTTTCCTTTGCCCGAAAGGTTAAAGCCGTTAAGGAGTTCCCTCTGCCCAAGACCATTTATGAGTTACTTCACTTCCTTGCAATGATTAACTTTTATCATCGTTTCCTAGCACGAGATGCACACATTAGTGTGGGCCGAAAAAAAACTTTTTTATTTTAGAAACGCTATAG
Organism: Araneus ventricosus; assembly: GCA_013235015.1. NCBI lineage: Eukaryota > Metazoa > Arthropoda > Arachnida > Araneae > Araneidae > Araneus > Araneus ventricosus. Next base: position 9,555 of record BGPR01007390.1, on the reverse strand, counting down.
TGCGGAAAACTTGCTTCTAGGATAGATAAGTAAAATACAAAAAAAAATTCTTTTGCTTACATCTGACGGTAGCGCATCGACCCTAACCTTTTCGAAAATATACGATTTTCATAATTTTTCTAATAACTGGAAAAAAATCAAATAATTTCTATAACAAGTAGTTATAGGTATAGTTTAATAGAACAAAGTGTTGGAAAGATAAATAAATAAATAAAAATAATATATTTTATAATTTGTTAATAGTGCATTACACTAAAAAAACACATTTTTTTTCAAAAAATTGACAAATTTCCATTAAAACAAAAAATTGTTTCTGATTGTGTAAAATTTCAATTTGTAAGTAAATATAGTTCTATACTTGCCTTCAGTTTCTTTTGGTACATTGAAATAAGATTTGCTTGAAACACTTGGTATTGAAGATCTTGAAAGAAGTATAGTTCTGATAAAACCATCTCTGGAATTGGAACCGACGACTTTTTGTGACGCCTCGGTTACCAGCTTCACCTGCTTGGGTGTGACATGGGAACTTGTGAAAGTTCCACTCAGCCGCTGTTCCACCCGATTGAACCTTAGACCAAATCTCTTGATTCGTGAATCTTCGAAGCAAAGGTGGTGGTGAAAGTGTAGTAGTGTTCCAGTGAATCATTTGAATGTAGTCTGTAGCTAAGAAATTAATTTTTAGTTGTTGGAAACTCCTGATTGACTTTCTTTTAGAAGCTACGTTTCTATCTTTTATAATTCTTCTGAAACCTAACTCTCTTATATGATCCCTTTTATCTACTATCATACTCAAAAGCAAGTTTTCTGGATGGGCAAAAAATGTATTTCTCTGAATTACTGGGTTAATGACTTTTAACAAGTTTTCTGGCAGGAAGCTTGACGATTTTATAACTTCAAATACATATTCTGGTCTATTTGTGAAGTACTTACTTTTCTTAATATAAAACCATACAGGCATATATGACTTGAGGATAAAAGAAAGTAGGATCTTGTCTTCTGGGTTTTCAATACTTAAATACAAACGGAGAACTCTCTTAACCTTCCGTTGTTAACCATCTTGAATGAGAAAGTGGACCAGGTTCACGAACAGATAAATCTTCAGGAGAGCTGCCTGATTTTATAGCATAACTTATGTTCAGAAGATACTGTTGATCTTTGCTTAAAATTTTCGGTTTAATTTCTGTAATCTCACACTCAACACTTTCAAAGTTTACCACCGAGAGTTTCTCACATTTACTGAGCTGTGTGCATCGAAAAAATAAATGATTTTGCCCCAGTCGTCTCACTATCTAAATTTATGAACAGAAGCCGGAATGGCAATTCATTAAAGTGTAAGAGGCACAGACCCCACTGTAGTGGTCTTTTAACTTGTTTTTCAATTTGGGAAAGGTTCCATCACATCCAATTACGTCCAGTTCATGTAATAAAAATCCAGTTTCAGTCAAATAAGACAGAATGCTATTGGCAATGTTTTGAGCAGACCCAGAGGAGGGTGCAACGTCACCAACGAACACAGAACCTGGTTCTTTTAAATGAATAATGTTCATCATTTATAGTTCTTTGAAACTGCTTTAAGTTTACTTTTTCAATCACGAGGGTGTCTTCCCATGTCATATTCAAGCAGTGGAACGATGTGTGAAGCTGGTAACCGAGGCATAACAAAAAGTCGTCGGTTCCAATTCCAGAGATGGTTTTATAAGAACTACACTTCTTTCAAGATCTTCAATGCCAAGTTTTTCGAGCAAATCTTATTTCAAAGTACCAAAAGAAACTGAAGACAAGTAAAGGACTATATTTGATTACAAATTGAAATTTTACACGATCAGAAACAAATTTTTGTTTTAATGGAAATTTGTCAATTTTTTGAAAAAGATGTGTTTTTTCAGTGTAATGCTCTATAAATAATTTGTAAAATGTATTACTTTTTTCATTTATTTATCTTTCCTACACTTTGTTCTACTAAAATGCACCTCTAACTATTTGTTATAGAAGTTATTTCATTTTTTTCTTCTTATTAGAAAATTATGAAAATCGTCTATTTTCTAAAAGTTTAGGGTCGATGCGCTACCGCCAGATGTAAGCAAAAGATTTTATTTTTTTGCATTTTACTTATCTACCCTAGAGGCAAGTTTTCCGCACTATAGAGTTTCGAAAAGAAAAAAAAAAGTTTTTTTCGGCCCACCCTAGCACACATGAAAACCTCACTTTACAACTTGGTCAAAAGTAACAAGACCCCAATTGATTGGACACCAGATACAATCGAAGTATTCGGAAGTTGTACAACTCTGTTAGCTAATGCCACTTTGTTAGCACATCCCCCAAACGATGCAAGTTTGTCTCTTACGAATGTTGCATCAGATTGAGCTATAGGTGCTGTTTTACATCAACATGTCGATAACAAACCAGAGACACTTGCATTTTTTTCGTAAGTTAACTTCTGCAGAGAAAAATTATAGTGTCTATAGGGAATTGCTTGCAATATATTGTGCTGTACGCTATTTTCGATGCTTTCTTGAAGGCAGACAATCTATTGTGACCACAAACCTCTTTTGTTTGCATTCTGCCAAAAAACAGATAAATTCTCTCCTCGTCAGTCTATATCATTGGAATTTTTAGCTCAATTTTCGACTGATATACGACACGTTTCTGGTGATTCTAATGCGGTAGCAGATGCTTTCTCTCGAATTGATGAGATTCATTTGCCAGTTGAGATTGATTTTGACACTATGGCTAAGGAACAGAAGTCCGATAGTTGTCTCGAGTCTCTAATGAGAACTAGTTCAGGATTGGAAATTAAGCCTATTAAACTTTCATCTGGAGCAGAGTTAATGTGTGATGTCTCTATTTGCACCATACGCCCTTATGTTCTAAAGAATTTCGGGAAAACAGCTTTTGACAGTATTCATTCTTTTTCGCATTCTGTTGGTAAAGCCATGGTTAAATGAATTGAGGATTTATTTTATTTGGCCTACCTTACAGAAGGACTGCACTCAGTTTTCAAAGAACTGCATTGCCTTCTAGTCGAATAAAATATCCAGACATACCAAGTCTCCTATAGGACAGTTTCCCCTAGTTTCAACACGTTTTAAACATATCCACATCGACATAATAGGTCCATTACCACCGTCTGAAGGTTGTCATTACTGCTTTACATGTGGTGATAGATTTCCTAGGTGGCCGGAAGTTTTCCGATGCCCGACATGAAAGCTGAAACTTGTGTTCAGACATTCCTTCAGGGATGGATTGCAAGATTTGGTGTTCCCGAGGTAGTCACTACGGATCGAGGTTTACAATTTGAATCAGATCTGTTTCAGTAGTTTACCCGATTTTTGGGGTCAGAGAGGATCCGAACTACGAGCTATCACACGGCTTCAAAGGGAATGTTAGAGAGGTTTTATGGTCATTTGAAGAATGCTGTCCGATGTAATTGCTTTTACACACCACGATGCACGAGTGTTCTGCCTTTGGTTATACTAGGTATTCGCGAAAATCTAAAGGAAGACTTAGGTGTTTACTCTGTTGAATTGCTTTGCGATGAACCTTTGCGTCTTCCTGGGGATTTTTTCCGTACATCAAAGTCTATCTCTGTAGTTCCTGGTTTTCTTCAACAGCTCTAGAACTATGTCCAGAACTTGCAACCTCTTCCAGCTTCCAACCACGCAACAAGCAGAATTTTTCTTCACATGGATTTATCTACTACAACCCACGTGTTTTTTTGGCGAGACACCGTACGTCGACCTTTCGAGCAACGCTATGATGGACCGTACATAGTTCTCTCTAGGACAGACAAAATATTTACCCTGGATGTGCGCGGCCAAAAGCAAACTGTATCGGTGGACAGATTCAAACCAGCATATATTTTAGGCAATATCATGGAACATGAAGATGCTCCTTCGCATATGGCTCCACGGTATGTAACACGATCTGTCCGCACTGTCCGGTTTCGTCTTGATCATACAGTCGTCTCATTGCCAATCTTCAATCTCGAGAGGAGAGTGGCGATCAGTATTACTAGCCACTATGAAACCAGGCCGGCATCTATTTCCCTTGAGGCAGCTGAAACTCTAGTACTACAACTTCTTCTACGCTTCCGTACTATACATAATGTATTTTGTTCAAGTGAAAAAAGAATATAGAAGCCTTTCTAGGAGGGTGCCGTTTTTTTTTCTCTTGACCGAATCAAATCGGCAATAATTTTAGCCCGTCTTTTGATGGAATTTTCATTTCTTTTTTGATTATGGATTGAAAAGAACTTTGGAATGAATAGGGGATAATAGCCTTTGTTGCTGAAAATCCCAAACAACCCCCCAATCAAATCAAATCAAATTTGTTCATGTTTGTCAATATTATTTGAATCATTAGTATCAATTGTTAGTGTTATTGTTCGTGATGTGTTCGTCTAGTATTAGTTAATAAATGTTATTGTTTTAGTTAGCTTGCGTGTTTCATAAACCACTACAGCTACACTGTTTAATGGAGCTCAAAAGGAAACAATACAGTCTTTTCATTTTTCTGAAATTCACTTCAGTTTCATAATCTGCATTATTTGGGAAAACTCCTAACACTCTCCTTTTTGCATTTTTAAAGTCTAAAAATTATATCCTTCATTTATTTAAAATTCATATTTTCTAGCACCTTGTTACATCTACTAATCCTTTTAACTTAATACATCTTTAATTTTTTGCCTGATCCGATTCATTCAACTTAATGACTTGCGCCGTAAAGCCAAGATCCTAACTACAGTAAAACTTCGATTATCCGTCACCGTCCGGGCCAGTTCTGTGACGGATCAGTAACGTGATTTGAATGCTGACTTGGGACAAATTGAGCGATAAAAGTGAATAATGCATACATATTGTATTTAATTTTGCAAAACTATCAACATAACTTTCAATATAAGAGTAGTAATGTACAGAAATGTATTAGTATAACAATACTGTAAACCTACATTACTTTGACGTTGACGGATAACAGAAAAAAAGAGTGACTGTTAATCAAAGTTTTACTGTATTTTAAATAGCAGAAGAGTATGCTTATTAGAGAGCAAAATATCACACAGTTCTTGAAAATCTTGTGATAAATCATACATAAATCAATAGCCAATAGCGTTGGTTTTACGTGTGATAGGAATTCGAGAAAGAAATTTAAACCTTGTACATGAGGCGTGAATAAGGGTCGTGGGGGGGGGGGTGATGCTGTGCGTTTTAAAAAATGCTATAAAATTCGACTTTAGATCAATATATTACATTGCAGATTTCGAAGAAAAAATACTCGTAATTTATTTCCGCCTTTTGATTTTTTACTTTCTCGTATACGAAGTATACAAAGAGAAAGTATTGTAGTCGTCAAAAAATGCGAACTCGAGATTTTGACGAATCTCCACGTTTTAGACCTTCCTGAGTCCGAAACACACAATTTTGGAATTATGTCTGTCTGTCTGTGAACACGATAACTCGAAAACTATTAGATATACATGGATGAAATTTTGTATGTGATCTTTACATGTAATTTGTAGGTTTCTATCAAATTTTGGACAAAATCCGTCTACGGGAAGTCTGTCTGTCCGCGTTCATGTGAGCACTATAACTCAACACTTTAATAGCTAGATGGATAAAATTTGGTATACAGTTTTATCATCAGGAATGTAGGTCTGTATCAAATTTTGGGCCAAATCCGTCAGCGCGTTGACTGTTTGTCTGCCTGTATAATCGCTTACTTCTGAACGCCATAACTCCTAAATACAACTACTTAGATAAATGAAATTTGGTATGTGATCTTCTAACCCTAATGGTAGATCTGTGTCAAATTTTCATTTCAATTGGTTAAAAAAAGGCGTTCAAATTGCATATTAGATTTTCTTTATCTAACAAGACCGAACTGCGTATTGGCGCTACTCTGACCTTCGAAATAACGCGCTACTACTGATACCTTCCTTTCGGCTTACGTGCGCGCCAAAAGAAACTTTTGGATAGTCGTGGCATTCTGGGTTAGAGAAGATTCGCAATTTTTATTGGTGCGCGGGAGGGGGGGGGCGACACCTTTTTGGTAAGTATACAAGAAAGTTTAGGGGAGACCACTCCCGCTGGTTCGTTTAAGCAATTTCTGTTTATTTATTGTATTACGATTTTAATCTTGTGAAGGTTTGAGCATATCGATTTTGGAGGCTCATTTTCAAAATTTTAACTCAACTATAAAATATATTCCCTGTTAAAATTGAATTCTTTCAAAATACAGTGTTCAAAGAAATCACTGTATTTCGGTTAATTAATACGGGATCAACAAAGACGGCTAAGTAATTTACTTAACATTTCTAAGCACTGATAAAGTAAAAGTAATTGGTGGTTTTGAAGTCAGATGTAAACATAAATTTCTCTTTTTAAAATTTTTGGACAAATTATGCATAAAGAAAGGAGGGAATCAATTTCAAAAGCAATTGTCGGAGCTGTGAGCATTACAAGTTAATGAATGAAGTAACGGCTCGCAAATGTTCAGTGCGTCATTCGTCATTCAGGAGTGCAGCTTCAAGACGAGAAACCACACTTTTCCGAGCATTTAAGCATCATTTCTGATGTTATGAAGGACATAAGCTACAGAAATGTTGCTCACTGTTGCGAAAAAGTGAAGTTAATCGTCTGACCCAGATGTGTTCTGCCCGTTATTCCTCTCATCGTCTTATACTGTGTAATGTATCGTTCGGACAACCACAGTGGTGATTCAAATGATAAGTTACGCAATCAATTAATTCTGGTTTCAAGATAAAACAGCTAAAAGGCAGTAAAACGAACAAACGTCCCTAACGCAGTGGATGAAGAACCCTTGGGAATCGGAAGCTTGGAGGCGAAACGCGTGGATAGAAGCGGAAAGGATTAGCGCAAGAGAATCGAGCAATTACGCAATAACGGCCTCGCGCCATTGCGTGATGAGAAAAGACAAATAGGCTATTTGAACAACTTTTTTTTCGACCGATTGAAACGAAAATTGGGCACGGATCTACAATTAATTTTATCAGGCTTCATACCAATTTTTATTTATCAAAGCCGTAGAATTAGGAGTTATAATGTTTAGAAGTATGCGATTATACAGACCGACAGACAGTCAACCCTTTGACGGATTTCATCCAAAATTTGCTACGGACCTACATTCCTGATGATAAAACTGTGTACCAAATTTTATCCATCTAGATATTCAAGTGTTTGAGTTATAGTGATCAAATGAACGCGGACAGACAGACTTCCACTAGACGGATTTTGTCCGAAATTGGTCAGAAACCTACAAATTATGTGTCAAGATCACATACCAAATTTCATCCCCGTAGCTCTAATGGGTTTCGAGTTATTGTGTTCACAGACAGACAGACAGACATAATTCTAAAGTTGTGTTTTTCGGACTCAGGGAGGTCTAAAACGTGGAGATTCGTCAAAATCTCAAGTTCGGGTTTTTTGACGATGTCAATACTTTCTCTTTGTATACTTCTTATACGAGAAAGTAAAAAAAAAAACTGGTCTCTTTTCCATTGTTTCTGTGCGAACTGTATCTTTCCATCTTTATTCGTACGCAGGATATCATTTATATCGATTTTTAAAGTTGCTCAGAATTTCTGAAAGACCCTGTATTTTATTCTTCTTTTTAACTTATTTTTGGCTATAAATTTCTTACAGATTGTATTATTTATGATAAACACATTCTCTAAAGGTTTGTAGTTTATCTTAATGAATTATCAACCATCTTCTTCGGAAATTTTCATTAAATAAATCGATAGTTTTATTAAATTACACGATACTGCATAGAAAACCTATTAAATGTATCCCCCAAAGGACGTCATTGAATCAATAGTTATATTTAGAACGATCCTTGTTACGAATTAGTCTGCGTTCTTAGACGTGCGAGACTTTCGTTTGGAAACTGTAAGGTTTCTTAACTCTTTCGCAACGCCGAGTTTAATAAAAACGGAAAGAAGGAAGCCATTTAACCCACTTTTGATTTCTTAACATTTCATCGCTGTGCTATGTTTTTGTTGAAACGTATGTTTAAAGAAAGCCAAGTCATTCCAAAGATCTCGGCTTCAATGCATTATTTTAAAAAAAATAACTTGCTTCCTGTGAATATGTTTTTCCTCTTAATTTCAAATTAGTCAAACACCTTACTAAAGATATTCTTTTATAGAACTGCGGATCATAAATTCGTTTGAAAATGTAGTGCTTTCAAAAATTGGATTTATTTTACGACGTTTTTCCTTTATCCGAATATAGCAATTCTTTGAACTGACTTTTAAATAAGTAAATTTGTGATGGATTTTCTTAATTTCCGTAATGTGCAAAAATAAATATTGACCAGTTTTCATCAAAAATCCTTAAAGAGGATATTTTTCGACACCGACAGACGTAATAATTAACGTCTATGATAATGTAGGTTGGTTAGTAGAGTTTTATAGAGAAAAAATAATTTTTGGTTGTTGCTGCCTATGATAAAAATTCGCAAAAATCCTCACTCTTCAATTTTAATATAATTCCATCCTTGTCTTGATGGCCGCGGTGGCCTAGTTGTAAGGTTACGGCTTAAGGGCCCATAATCCACGTCCACCGGCGCACCTATAGGGTTCAGAGTAAACAAGGATTCCAGGTTCGAAACTCGATTCCAATGAAAATTCGCTGTGATGGGGCCTACTGCACGTTAAATCAGACGCCAACACCAGCTCAGGTGGCGTCCTCGTCATCTGGCAGCGGTTCAAAATTACGAGGTCCGTCCCAAAATAGCCCACGTGTTGCTTCAAAATGGGACGTTAATATAACTAAACTTTTAAAAAAAACCCTTGTAGTGATGTTACATAAATCAACATTTATTGTGATTCTTCTTTCCAGCAGTGAATCAACGGACTCTTCTCAGTGGAGCTTGGAATAACTTGAAGCAATAAAAATAACCAACTTTTAGAGAGCTAAAACAGAGTAAATTCGGTGTTTTTACGAAGCATATACGAAACCAGGTTATGAGTATGTATATGAGAAAGTATAAAACAAAACTTTAGAACTTTCTTCCTACTCTTTGATCTATTTGACTTTTTTCTATTACTGTCAAAAATACCATTATCATTGGCTTCCACGATCATCAGATATGGTATGCATCGCCTTTTCCTTCTGGGGGCATACTGAGAGCATGAAATATGAAAGTACCATTGAGAACGGGGCCCCACTTACCTTCTTCTAGGCAGATCTAATAGGCAGAATGTCCGTTGTTACCGGAAATATTTATGAGATGCAAGAGGTCTTTGCTAGTGCAAGCAAATCCACGTAATGCTACTGTGATCGCACTTTCGAACATCTTTTATAAAAAAATGAACCATTAAAAAAATGTTTGCTTAGTTAAAAAATGTTCCTTATATACCACCACTTAGATGTTTCATTTCCGCACACCTATTTCATCATAAATTCAGCTAATTTCGGTTCCCTACCTTCACATTTTTGCCAGGTATTTCAGAAACACTCTGTGTAGAGATTTTCCGGCAGACAGTTTAGCAGATTCGACAACATCTTCCAAAAATGGTAGTTCTACTTTTAACGA